>PITA01015528.1:0-23163 GCA_004023965.1 Spilogale gracilis
CCATCATATTCATAGTTCTTACCCACATTGAAGGAGTGAAAATTATTTAGAGTGGTTCATTGTGGATCATCTTTGGATTCTACATATCACAGTGAAGTTTCTGTAAGGAAGTGATATGCAACCTGAAACCTAAAAGATGGGTTAGAGTTCTGCAGGCAGAGTGTCAGTAGATTCATCATAGCCTGAGGAACCACCATATGCACAGCCTGGAGGTAAAAGAGACCACTGAGAATTGAAGAAGCATTAAGAAGCTCAGCTTAGGGACACCTGGGTGGCTCAGTTGGTTAAGCAACTGCCTTCGGCTCAGGTCATGATCCCGGAGACCCAGGATCGAGTCCCACGTCGGGCTCCCTGCTCGGCCAGAAGCCTGCTTCTCCCTCTCTCACTCCCCCTGCTTGTGTTCCCTCTCTCACTGTGTTTCTCGCTGTCAAATAAATAAAATCTTTAAAAAAAAAAAAAAAAAAAAAAAGAAGCTCAGCTTAGCTTTGGAAAATAAATCTACAGGTAATTATAGAGTTTACAAAACAGAACATGATCTAGCACCATAATGTGTCTCCTGCCTCAGTTATCACCACTTCCAGGCTTGAAGTCAATCCTTGAGCTACACTGAATTCCATTTTTTTCTTTGAGGCATTCATATTGAACTTCCTTTGGTTCTGCAAAGTACCATGCTCTCCCTTACAGTCATAGTTCTCATGTAACTTCAGAAAAAAAGTAACAAGCCTGAGATAAGAAGTATAAATAGGAATTATCTTGACTAAATGATGAACCTCCAAATACAGGTAAACTGCTTTTAGCACACTGCAATGCCATGTAACAATCTATCACATATCATACTTACTGCAACTGTCCATTTTGTTTTTTCATAGCAAATGTTAAGATCAGTATTCTGGTGTAACTTTATTGCATGGTTCAATTAAACCAAGTAAGAGATGCAGATTGAGGACGGTGGTGATGATGAAGATGATGATGATGATGATGATAATAACCACAATGATGGTGATAAAAGGAACGACAGCAGAAGGAAGAACAAACTTTTTTTTAAAAAGGGCCAAGTTATTTAGCATGACACATCATGCAGACATTTGTTAACTCATCTTAGTTCTTTAAATAGTAATTTGGGTCAGGAGCAAAGCTCATGCACAATACTGCTGGCCATCAAAAACAGCTGTGTTTAATTCTGTCTATATCCAGAGCTGAGGGAAAAGTTACACGCGTGGATAAATTCTAAAATTGGAAGTCAGTTATGTTTGGAATGTATTTAAATAAGCATTTTTTCCCCCTATTGATTAGCATTTAACCACTATAGTGCATAGGTCTTTTATTAAAAGCAACTAGAAAGACTGGAATTCTACTGAAGAAACACAGTACTTATACCTTGAGATTGTGAATATAAACACAACTAAAAACTTATCATGGGCTCCCCTCCCAGCTCAGTAGCTTTACTGTTGGCCTTGACAGTCAATGAATAGGAGTCAAGTTTCCATTTTTGGTAATGGGTTGGCAACATAACACTAATTAAGTTAATGAAAGAATACTTAAGAAAGTCTTCAAGTAATGATTGCTCCCCTAGGAGCAATTATTACTTTTTTTTTTCTTAAAGCTCTCAGAGTTAAAGTAATTCTGTCAGTCAAAACGTTTTGTGATTAGATTTAAAGGCTGCAAGAAGAGAGGGAAACTTACAACCAACCTCTGTCAACCAGTAAGCACTTGTTCTATGACCATGGCTAATGCAGTGTATTCAAAGCCGGACATAAATGACATAAAATGAAAAGAATATATTGATAGTAACTGTTTTAGGTTCTAGACTTAGATGTTTTCCCAGACATTTCACAATCAAGATTTATATGACCTAAGGGGTATACTTATTCATGTAACACTGACATATCAATATCTATTTCAAGAAAGATGAGCTGTTGGATATTTAAAAATATTGTTCTATATTTTCAGTTGTATTCACTTCCTAAGGCTGCCATAATAAATTTTCACCATTGGAGTGCCTTCAGAAATTTAATTCTCTCACATTTATAGATGCTAGAAGTCCAAAATTTAGGTGTCTGTAGGTCTATGTACCCTCTAAAATCTCTAGAGGAGAAACTTTACTTCCTACTTTCAAATTTCTGTTGTCTTCAAGCTGACCTTTACATTCATTATCTTGTAGCTGCATCATTCCAACTTCTATGTCTGCCATCACTGGAACTTCTTTTCCTCATATAATTTTTTATAGTGACACCAATTGTTGAATTTAGGATCTACCCTACCTACTATAACCTCATCTTAACTAATTAACATCTTTGAAGGCTCTATGTTCCAAAATAAGGTCACGTTCTGGGGTTCTAGGTAGACACGAATTTTGGTGGCATGTTATTTAATCCCATACATCAATATTGAAATTGTCATTTTTCTTCATAGAGCCAGGTAAATTTTAATTTTCTTTATATTTACCCATCATCTTAGTATTTTGCTATTTTTTATTTGTGATAAGTGGTATTTTTTCAATTATATTTAATTTGTGTCTATATTTACCTTGCATATATTTACAATGTATCCATTTACATTTAATTTGAAGAGTTTTTATGGTCATACAAGAGCTATATATATACAATATAATTATACTTGTAAACAACATTGTTTTCTTCTTTTTCAAACTTTAGCTTTTAAAAAATAATTTCATTGATGTATAATTGCCATATAAAAAGCTCTAGTATTTAATGTATACAACTCCATGAGTTTGGGAATAAATATACACCTGTGAAACCATCGCCATCTTCAAGGTCATTGACATATCCATTACTTCTCAAAGTTTCCTCCTGCCCCTTATTATAATTATTGTATTCTTTTGTGTGATAATAACACTTAATACAAGATCTATACTCTTACCAAAAAATAAAAAAATTAAGTATGCAGTACAATATTGTTAGCTTTAAGCACTATGTGCTTTAGTAGATCTCCAGAATTTACTTAGCTTACATAACTGAAACTTTGTACCCTTTGACTATCACCTCCCTATTTCCCCTTCCCCACCAATCTCTGACAACCAACATTCTACCCTCTGCTTCTATGAATTTAATATGTAGATTAACATATAAGTGAAATCATGCAGTATTTGTCTTTCTCTAACTTACTTCAGTAAACATAATGTTCTTCAGGTCCATCTATGTTTTTTTAAGTGGCATATTACATTCTTCTTTAAAGCTGAATAATGTTTTATTATATGCATAAACTACGTTGTACTTATCCATTCATTCATCAGTAGATATTTAGGATCCTTCCACATCTTGGCTATTAAGCAATCCTGCAATGAACATGGGAGGGCAGGTATCTCTCTAAGACCCTGATTTCACTTCTTTTGGGTAAATACCCAGCACGGGGATTGCTGGGTCATGTGGCAGTTGCTTGTTACAACGTGTGCAATTGTATTCCCATCAGTAGTATACAGGCTTCCCTTTTCTCCACATTTTCTCCAATGCTTATCTTTTTTTTTTTTTTTTTAAATAATAGCCATTCTAGCAGGTAAGAAGCAGTATCTTCTGGTTTTTGATTTGCATTTCCCTGATGTTTAGTGAGGTGGACCATCTCATAAACCTACCGGTCATTTGTATTTCTTTTCTGGAGAAATGTTTGTTCAGGTCCTTTGCTCACTTATTATTGGGTTATTTGGTGTTTTGCTATTGAGTTATATATTTTAGATATTAACTCCTTATCAGATATATAGTTCACAAAATATTTTCTTATATTTCACAGGTTGTCTTTTTGTGTTGTGTCCATTACTGTTTGGAAATTTTTAGGTCAATGTAATCCACTTATTTTTACTTCTTTTGCCTATGCTTTTTGTATTATATCCCAAAATTCATTGCCAAGATCAATGTTTACAGTTTCAGGTCTTATATGTACATTTTTTTTTAATTTTATTTTATTTTTTTCAGTTTTCCAAGATTCATTGTTTATGCCCCACACCCAGTGCTCCATGCACTATGTGCCCTCAGTACCACCACCAGGCTCTCCCATCCCCCCACTCCCTTCCCTCCAAGACCCTCAGTTTGTTTCTGAATCCAAAGTCTCTCATTTTTCATTTCAATTCCATTTTGAGTTGATATGCGTATTCTTATATATCCCCAAAGTTAGTTTTATTTTTGGTTATGTTATTTAGAAATAAATATAAATATGAAGAATTTTCACAATGCTCTGAGTAAATTTGCTATATGTATATACTCATAATTTTTAAAGAAACATTGTTCAAATTCTTTTATTCCTTTAATAATTCCATTGCTTTAGAGACCAACTTTCTGTCACATCATGAAATTTTATAAGAGGACAAGGTTCACCATTGTGCTGGCCTGCCACTTTAGAATAATAGGAAATTAATATTCAGAATAATGTATATTCATTAAATGACAGTGTAACTTGTAATTGGTAGCAATGACATGGTACCAAAGAGCCTAATTTCTAATTTATTATAAAATAACTTTCATTTATTTAGATGAAAATCCAAAACATTTACATAACAGTTGTTCACTATTCAGTTTCCTGTTTAGCATTTCTTAATGAGTTTACACAATGCATATATATATAATATCTAACAATAGCCCAAAAACATGTGGTAGATTGCTTTTATTCAGGCATATCTGAAAAAAATAGGAATTATTTATCAAAAAAGAGAAAACAAGTCTTCCTCCTCCTTCCCAGTAACATTAAATAAATTGACACTTTCTAATCCTAAAAAATGCTTATTAGATTGTATGGAATTTCCTCCTATATATTATATGGTTGTTTGTCAATAAATGCATGTAGAGAGGTTAAAAATTAATTGAGATTTTAGTAAAATTAGATTCCCTCTTAGCTGTGCTTCTAAACAATAGGTAAATACTATAGGAAGGATTCAGAATTACTTCCAAGGGGACAAGAAATCTTCCTAATGGTTACTAAAACTTCATGCTTTTACAACTAATATGCATACCTGCAGATAACACTTGCAATCTCTTATTGACCATATTTGGTAAAACTAGAGCAATTTCGGTTACTATGTTTAGAATCTGCAAAGACCATTGCTTCTTTTTATGGCTATTTTAACTCACTTGTGTTTTAAAGCCACACAGGATCTACAACAAATATGTTTTTATGCCCTCTAAATATAATAAAATTTACCTAGCTATGAGTGTGTATATATATATATATACATATTATATATAATGTTATATATATGTAATATATATATGTATATATATATATTAGATATGTCTGTTCAATAGTTTAACAGTGGGTAACACCAATTTTGAAAAGGGAGATCTGCTGCATGAGTTAAAGACCCAGACGTATATCACAGGAAGTTTCAGAATTTGCTGGAAGGTGCACCTCGAAGGACCTGTAGGCAAATATTGCCGTATCTTTACCTGAGTCTTCACTAGGTGTCTTGCTTTTTAAAGAATAGTCTCTCCATCTTTTTGTAAAGTATGTGGATATATTATTGATTTGGGAAGTACAGAATGTTTATTCTCATGTTTCTTGCCAGAATTTACAATCTCATACTTGTTATCTAAACATCATCAAAATCTGAGTGTGAAAGTTAATATTCAAAAGGATTGTTGAAGGGCACGGTTTTAGGTATTCTGCTACACCTTGGTGTTATTAATCTAGAAACCATGGCCTTTACCATGTACATAAATGTGCTTAAAATGAACCTGCAAGTCCCTAGATTAGATTATAATCACTGTTGGTAACCATGCATGGCAAATATTATGAATAATTTCAAAGGAAGGATCTATAACTTTAACTGGATCATCACCTAGAAGATTATCAGCCCATATTTCCATGCTAATAATTCCTAAATTTATGTATCTCTCGCCTAGATCTTTACAGTATGATTTATCAATGGTTCACTTAGCAATTTGTAAATAAAATATGAACTGTTGAGAACTAGGATTATAGACCAATGATTCTCTATATTCACATTAGAAACACTTGGGTGATTTTTTAAAATAATGTATACTCGGGTTTTATCCCTGACATATAGCATTAGAGAAGTGGGATGAGAACTACTTATCTGTATATTTCAGAAAGCTTGTTGAGAAACACTGATTTATGCCATGGATATAGTAGAAAAGTATGACTTGGGGTGCCTGGGTGGCTCAGTTGTTAAGCGTCTGCCTTCAGCTCAGCTCATGTTCCAGGGTCCTGGGATCCAGCCCCATATTGGGCTCTCTATCCCTCACTCCCTCTGCTTGTGTTCCCTCTCTCGCTGTGTCTATCTCTGTCAAATAAATAAATAAAATCATTACAAAAATAAAAATAAAAAAAGAAAGAAAAGTATGACCTTGTCAAGATTTAGAATGGAGTCAACTAATAACGACTCATTCATTCTATAATTTAGTAGTATCCACTAAACCCCATGATGTACATGTGATAAAATTCCAATATTAAACTCCCTGTGTTGTCTTTTTTTTTAAGATTTTACTTATGTATCTGAGAGAGAGATCACAAATAGGCAGAGAGGCAGGCAGAGAAAGAGGGGAAGCAGGCTCCCTGCTCAGGGAGCCTGATGTGGGACTGGATCCCAGGATCCCGAGATCATGGCCTGAGCCCAAGGCAGAGGCTTTAACCCACTAAGCCACCCAGGCGCCCCCCACCCTTTGTTGTCTTTTACAACATCTCATGAGCAAATCAGTACAAAGCCTTCTCTAGAACGCTTGAAACCACAAAATGGAAAGACAATTTACCTTCTCTTCAACTCAATATAAATAGAAACACAGGGCAGAATTAGAAGGTTTGGAATGTTCCACTGTGCATGCAGTATTTGTTTTAACTTTAATTTCATAGTATGAATTAGAGAATTAAATGACTTTCTTGGAAAAATGATAAAGAAAATAGGAACTGGAAATAATGTATCTATTAACAAACGTGCATATACATGCTGTTCATATGTTCTGGAACATGTGTGAATTTGTAAGAGAATCAGAAAAGAAAATATTATTCTATTATTTTCTTTTCTTTTTTTTTTTTTTTTAAAGATTTTATTTATTTGACAGAGAGAAACACAGCCAGAGAGGGAACACAAGCAAGGGGAGCGAGAGAGGGAGAAGCAGGCTTCCCACCCAGCAGGGAGCCCGATGTGGGACTCGATCCCGGGTCTCCGGGATCATGACCTGAGCCGAAGGCAGTCGCCCAACCAACTGAGCCACCCAGGCACCCCTATTCTATTATTTTCTATATAAGGTACTATATATTTCTATATAAGGTACCTTCATAGGCCTCTTCTATTATAATGTCCTGCCATTCACTTGTTCTATAAAATATAGATTTCTAACTATGCCGTGAATCAGGTTTTCTGGGCATAAAGTACAAGAATCCCTATTTTTAGTAAGTACTTCAGATAAACCTTGTTCTCTTTCACATTTGAGTACCACTGTCCTATTGAGCATACAGTGTTCATTTCCCTGAAAGCCATATAGAGTTGATGAAAACCACTATGTCATGATAGCTTTAAAAAAAACTAAGGTGAAGAATATATATTCTGAAAACTATCATTTTTAGGTAGGTACACAAAGAATGATTTATGTAAGACTATGGTTTAAACCAGTCTAATGGACTAAAATAATTTGCTCATTGGACACTCATTCACTTTCCAAGCTTTATTTTTATATTTCATACTTAAAAAGAAGACTATATATTTTTATGAGCAGTGTCCATCTTATACATTTATAAAATAATAAAGTCATTCATGCAGTAAAAATGTCATTTGATTATATCAAAGAAAAGATCAGTAATACAAACATTAAAGTATATACACTAAGGCCTTGAAGAGTTAAAGATTTCATTTGAGAGAACTTTTCTCAGTATTTTTCTTCTATGGATTAATTTATACAAATGAGCCTCACTTTTTTTTTTTAACATTTGTAATATGAAAATAAGAGTTGAAATGTTGACATTTCAATTCTCATGAGTAGGATCATTTACATCCCAACTCAGATTTCCATTTATTTTTCTATAACATGAGGATAATAATTGTCTACAAATTGTATTTCTGGAAATGAGGACAATTTACAAACTAGTTTTTGTTTTGTTTTGTTTTGTTTACTTTTTCTTGTCAGTGATCTTCCATCTCCAAGAAAGAATTTTAGTTTATTTGTGCAACTTTAAGTTATATTAGGAATAAGCACTATGTTTGTTTTTGTTTGTTTTATTTTGTTTGTATGCTTGAAAATGATATCTACTTATTCTAAAATATTTATATGCACAGGGGCACCTGGGTGGCTCAGTCAGTTAGCATCTGCCTTCACCTCAGGTCATGATCCCCGGGTCCTGCGATCAAGTCTGGCCTAGGACTCCTTGCTTAATGGGAAGCCTGCATTTCCCTCGGCTCCTCCCCTATATTGGTCCCCACTGAGCTCTCTCCCTCTCTCTCTTGCACATCCATGCTCTCTGGTTCTCTGTCACTCTCTCAAATAAGTAAATAATTTTTTTTTAATGTAAAACATGTACAGAAAAAGTGCAAAGGTGAAGATAAGAACAACAATAAATTTCTTAAAATCTCTCCACCCCAAACTAAGTCTTTTTCACAGCAAAGTATGTGCTGGATAAATGGTAGGAGCACATATGATAACTTTCTTTCTAAATTTCCTCTCGGAAATTACAATTGCTCAGGTAACCTTCTTGGCAGGGCTTGAAGGATTGTTTGAGCATATAATTTTTTCTCAAGCTTTAGATAAAAATGCAGGCTAGAGTATCGTTTGTTCTTGTGCCAGGAAGTCTACAACTATGGAACCAGCTGTAAAGGCAAAGACTTATCTCTTGGAAGTTAAGTTCAGAGCTCACAGGTTACAGTTCTCGGATAGAGCGAGACCTCCCTCAGCTGGGCATGAGAGCTAAAGGACCCTGAGATTCAGACAGGCCAATCCAATTCTGTTACCTCCCATCAGACTGGAGAGGGCTGCTGTGATGGTTGAAATTTCTCCTAATTTCATTAATGTAAAAAATTTACACTCCCACGGGCAGTGTTAGGAGAGTTCCAGGGACCATGCCCACACCAATTCATGGTAATATAAAATTTGATAAGTTTGCTGATCTGATCCATTCACATGGTATCTCATTATAAGTTTAATTTTCATTTTTTCTTGATTACAAGTGGACTTTTTTTGAATTGTTGTCTCTAAGATTTACATATTTTGCCTTCCTTTCACCTTGACTTTGGTGAATGATGACTAGAGAAAAAGCAACACAATATTAATAGGACAAGCCTGTTTGATAGCTATTCAACATCAGGCCCAGATCTGTGTCGTTCAGAGCAGCCAAGCAAACACATGCTGTTGAGGTCAACAGTCAGGCAATGCACTGGTTATTCCCTTCTTGGGCTGTGAAGTGCATTATTTGCTCTTTTCAGCTTTGCTCTGTGCTTCAGGAGGTTGATGGTACATACTGGTACATACTTTCTTGCATCATCCGACACCTCCAGCTCTCTGCTTCAGCCTAGGTTTGGTCAAAGAAATTCCTTAGAGCAGTTGGAGGTTGGAAACACTTCTCTCAATCTCTTTGCCCCTTTAGCTTTTGGCGAGGTAGTTTCTAGCTTCTCGTCTCTGGGTGCTTTGCCAGTCTTGGGGAGTCCCTTGACCCCATCTCAAACCCTTTAAATGATCCATCCATTAGACTTTCTCCAATTACTACTACAGACACACATTTATGTCCTGCTGGACTGTATCTGATACAGGCAGTCATGAGAGATTTCTTAAAAACCATTTGATAGAATCATATTTTTGAATGGTACCAAAATCTGAAAAGCAGTGCATTCTCTCCTGATACAGATCATTGGTATAACTACTGAAAACTGGTTACAAGGAAAAAAAAAAACAAAACATATTGTTTTCTTGAGTTTTATAAATCAGCACTATCGACAAGGTGTCCAATGTTGACTTTAGAAGGGTAATTGCCAGAAACTATTTTTTCTTTCCCTTGGACCTGGGCAATGATCTATCTGATACATAATATCTATGGAATAGATAGGCTACCAATTTAATATCTCAGGAAAGATATGGAATGATTCTGAATACAGACTGGGTACAGTATGAAGTAGGAATTGTGATTCTGCTCAAATAGAAATCTCCAAAATAGATGAAGTAAAATACTAAGTAGGCTCTAGTTGCTAATGGAAACTATGTAAAGAGCTATGTGCCAGAAAATTCACCAAAGTGTAAACATCCTATCCTTAAACCTTTACAATAACCTTAGAAGTTATTAATATATTCATTTTAGTAATAAGCAAGCTGTGCCTTGGAGATTTATTTAATGTACTATTAGTCAGCAAGTGGCAAACCTGGGGTTAAACTCATTTCAGCCTGGCTAATTTGGCATCAGATATTGTGAAAACTTATACTGTTCTCCTTGATGTCAAAAATAAAGTCTAAGGAATCACCCTTAAATAGTACTGGTATTTAAAATTTACTCCATAACTCTTTAATCTCCCTTAATTTTTTTAATTTTGATTAGAAAATATTAACTATTTCAGTTGTCTCTTGCTACGTAGTTAAGTACCATAAACTTTAATGGTTTAAAATATTCTGTTTTGCTCTTGATTTTGTTGTGTAAGAAATTGGGAAGGGCTCAGCTGGGTGGTTAGATTCTGATCCATGTGATATCAGCTGGGACAGGTGGAGTTGGAGGACACATTTTCAAATGACCTTTCACTATTTATCTGGCACCTCTTTCCCTCCAAATGACTCCTCACAAATAATGGTCCTTCGGTGCTCATGCTGCTTCCGTGGTGGGCTCTGGTAGACCAAGATACAAGCTGCCAGTACTCTTAAACATTATGCCCAGATCTGGTGAAGTGTCACTTGTACCATGCGCTGTTGACTGAAGCAGTCACAAGCCAGCTCAGATTCATGGGAAAAGCAAAGAAGTCTTACTTCTCTCAATGGAAAGATTATCAGATAAATTGTGGCTGTATTTAGTCCACCAGATTTTAATTTGGCACTTTTAATTTTTAACTACGTCTTTCATTTTTAACCCTGTTTGGGTATTGTGATCCCAACTTTGTATTTTTGTCATATTATAGCCCTCACTGTCTTATCAAAGAATATTTTTTTAAAAAAATACTTAACATCTTTTTTAACATTGATGCTTACCTTAAACCCCTACTATGGCACTGCTGATGTTTCCAGCAAACATTCACTGTTAAAACTATTTTGATTTTTAGTTTTAAATTGAGGAAGCTCAAGCTCCAAAATGCCAAACTAGCCCTGAATTATATAGTTTGTAAGTGGAAGAGTCAGAAGGGATTTGGTAGCAGTTTTACCTGATGTAACATTTGTCTTTATATTTTCCAAGAATGCCCAACCACTTTTCTGGGAAGGCAATACCAGCAATATGCAATCTTCAAGGTAGATTTTATTTTATTTTATGTTGGTCTGCACTTGAGCTCTGAAAATCATCCACTTTGTTCTTTTAGTTTGTGTGTTTTTACACATTTTGTAAGAAAATTCATTTTGTAATTGTGTCAGTTGAGGTCCTGCAGGAAGCAGACACCAAGAGAACGTTAGATATATAAAAGATAAGATACACGGGGGGAAACACCTATGCAGGAATAAGGATGGATGAAGAGGGTAGGAACTGCTTCATAACATGATACAGTTAAGACACTTGTGAAAGAAAAGGAATAAGAATTGGGTATGAAAAGACGTAGACCAACAATACCATTCTGAGAAAGTTAGTCGTGCTCGTCAGGAATATCCAAGCAAAGGTTACCCATTGGAGGAGTTCCATGCTTGGCAAGAATTAGCCAGCTCTAATACCCCCTACCATGTGTAGTCATTTGCTAAAGGAAGCCTGGGAGAAATGTAGTATCATTAGAAGCAGTATGGTGGGCCAAAATGGAGGCAGCTAGATTGTCCTAAATATAAATCTATGCTCCCTGCAGTAGATTCTCTTGAATAAGATCTGATCAGTGTATCTCCATGATCATCAGGATCCAGCCCTTACTAAATATAGATCCACTGCTCTATATGTATTTGGGAAATAGCTCCTACATGGTTTTCATGGACCCTTCTTTTGGAGGTGCATCTTAAAGAAGGACATAAGTGAATGAACTATAGCCCCCATCACTGCAGTTGGTCTCATGGTTGAAACTGTTATTAACCTCCTCCTCCTCCTCTGCCTAGTCTATATTCCTGTTAACCTTTGCTATCACTTTGGCATGTAATGGAGGTTTACCTTTTGGTGTAACCCAGATCCTCATTCCTCAGGGGGCAGAATGTGTGGTAATCATTCCTCAGCCATCTGGACTCACAATAATCATAATTTCTCAGACTGAGCTGCTTCCCATGTCCATTCAAACTGACAGCTGGTCAAGGAAATTTAAAAAGTTATTCACATTGATCACTTGAATTCTAGATGGTTCCATTATATAATTGTGGATCTGTATTAAAGGTTCCTTACTTCATCATACTAACCAGGGTCATTAATCCTGTCAAGATAGTAAACCTTTTTTTCACTAAAGTTCATCAGGACCCTTGCCGGGTCCTGAAAAAAGTATACCCTCCTTGAAATTAGAACCTCTAACGCTGCAGAGCCCAGATTTGCAAGGAAGGAAAGCACCAAGTACCTCAGTAGATTACTGCAAATGACAGCAAACTGAGACACTCCTCCTTCCACCCTTTTATCCCCAGCACTTTGTATTCCTCTTCCTGGGGACATGGAAATCTCTGATTTAATGCACATATGACCTCCTGAAGTATGGCTCCCGGTCCTTGCAGTGACTTGCCTGCCTCTAAGGGGGGACTTTGGCTATCCTTTCAGGAGGCTGTTGTAATGTTCTGCAGCTTCTGGATAGCACGGCACTTGACATGAGCAGAAGGTCTTATGGTTGTGGTCTCATTCCCACAACTCTTTCACTGTGAAATGAATCCCCTTCTTAAATGTTGTATTTTGTGAAATGATACACCTGTGAACCAGGCCATTCTCGGAGGCCTGAAGAGTCATGTTGAATGAGGTTCCAAAAGCAAGAAAAGCAAATTCATCCCCAGAATAGGTATCTATGCCTGTAAGAAAAACTGATTGCCTTTATAGATCAGAAAAGAGACCAATGTATTTGATTTGTTTCTCAGTGTCTGGCTTTTGGCTCCTCAGTTACCATTTTACTGGCTTGGCCCTGGTTTTTGTTGCTGGGAAGTTGGGTATTCAACAGTAACAATAGATAGCTAGGTGTTCATTATATTCATGAGTCCATTGTGCAAATTTCAGGATGACCAATGAGAAAAGCTGGCTAGTGCCAACTGGATTAGTCATTTCCTCTAGTTAGTGTTCAGCGCCTATTGCACAGAAAATGGACATGATGCTGGCATAGTCTTTGGGCCAGAGCTATATTATAGGTGGGGATGTGTTGCCTCCAGAAACCAGAAAGGCCTACGAAGCACTGAGCCTCTTCCTTTGTGGCAGAGAGCACTGAAGGCAACAGATTGTGGTTTACTGAGGGACAGATATCACATCACATACCTGATTTTAATTCAATAAAATGTCTCAAATTCAATAAAGTATCAAACTCTTAAATCTTCTTAGAGAATATCTCTAATCCTGCAGAGCACATTTATCTTATTAAGATCACTGATGTACTAGCCAGTTTTTGCTCATACTTCCAAAAAGCATGTTGTCATCAATATAATGGATCAGTGTGATGTCCAGATGGTACAGATATCTTTGGATTATGAGGGCAAGCTAACAGAGTCATGGGTAAAACTGTAAATAAATATTGTCATTTCCATGTGCGTGTAAACTGTTTCTGATCCTCTTTTCTGATCAGAATAGAAAGGAACTCATGCCTTTCTATTGGCAGCATACCATGTATCAGAGACCTTATTAAACTGCTCTAACAAGGATACAACATCTGGCAGAGCCGCTAAAGTCAAAGCTGCTACTTGGTTAAGCTTGCTGTAGTTTACAGTCATTCTCCAGGTTCCATCTGGTTTTCACAGGGACCAGACTGGCAAATTCAAAGGAGCCATAATGGAGTTTCTATACATGCATTCTGTAGATTTTTAATGGTGGCACTAATCTCTGTCATTTTCCCAGGGATGTATTGTTCTTGATTTACCATGTTTTCCAAGGTGTGGGGAGTGAGGAACGTGATTGCAGAGGCTTTTACTTGGTCTTCCATACTATGATCCCTCTTACCACACACCCCAATCACCAGATTGTCGATCAAAATTATAGACTCAGGCACCAGGGGAAGGACCATCGATGAATCCACAGACCTCCTAGATCCACTGTTTTATACAGTATTCCATTTATTGCCTGGCATCTATGAGCCTACATTCTATCTATGGAAGAATAGGGGGAGCATGATAATCTTTTGGCTGAGCATATATCATTGTCAATTCAAATATTGTGTTCAGTTGTTCTCCAAGTAGTTCCCTTTCCTCAGTGTCAGTCACCTGAGTAAATAGTTCCAGGTCCCTATGGGGGAAATCTGGGTGTTGTTATAATACATATTTCCCACAATGCTGAGGGGTCCTTCCTCCTAGTGATCTGTCCATGGGTTTTTAAGTGAAAATTGATTCCAGTCCAGAATCTGAACAAAGGCTTATGACTCTTTAGAATAAAATCTTTCAACCTGCCACTGTTGTTTATTATATTAGCCGTGGACTTATCATATATGGCCTTCCTTCTATACCCAAATATTAAGGTTTTTGTTTTTGCTTTTTTTTAAATCATGGAATGATATAGAATTTCCTCAAATGCTTTTTTTGCATTTATTGAAATGATCACGTGATTTATATCTTTCATTTTATTAATGTGGCATATCTTTATTGATTTGAATATGTTGAATCATCCTTGCATTCATACAATCCAATAACAAAAAACCCAAACAATCTCACTAAAAATGGGCAAGGGGCCTGAATAGACATTTTTTTTCCTCCAAAAAAAATACACAGATACCACAAATACGTACATTAAAAGATGCTCAACATCTCTAAATATCAAGGAAACTCAGGTATAACCAAATTAGGTATTATTTCACATCTGTTAAAATGGCTATTATCGAAAGTACAAGAGATAACCAGTATTGGCAAGATTTTGAGGAAATTATGCACTGTTGATGAAAATGTAAACTGATATAGTCTCTATGGAAAACAGTATGGAGTTTCCTCAAAATTAAAAGTAGAACCACAATATGATACATCATTTCCACTTCTGGATGTCTATCAGAAGGAACTGAAATGACTATCTCAAAGAGATATCTGCACCCCCATGTTGATGACATCATATTCACAATAGCAAAGGCGTTGAAATGACCTAAGTGTCCATTGATAGATGAAGGATAAAGAAAATGTGGTATATACAAAGAAATACCTAGCCACAAAAAAAGAGAATCCTGCCATTTACCACATGGATGAATCAGAGGCCACTAAGCTAAGTGAAATAAATAGGACAGAGAAAGGCAAATATTACATGGTCTCATTTGTAGGTGCAACCTAAAAAAGCTGCACTCATAGAGGGATGTTAGGGTGGCTCAGTTGGTTAAATGCCTGCCTTCAGTTCAGGTCATGACCTCAGGGTCCTGATATCGAGCCCCATGTTGGGCTCCCTACTTTTTCTGGAAGTCTGCTTCTCCCTTTTTTCTTCCCTGCTTTTCCTCCCACCTCAAATAAATAAATACAACCTTTCAAAAAAAATTTAAAAATAAATTTAAAAGCTGCACTCATAAAAACAGGAATGGTGGTTGCCAGACACTACTGGGTGGAAGAAATAGAGATATATTGGTTAAAGGTACAAACTTCCTGTTATAAGATGAATAAACTTTGGAGATTTAATCTACAACATGCTGGCTACAGATAACCATACTGTATTATATACTTGAGAGTTGCTAAGAAACTAGACCTTCAATACTTTCAATAAAAAAATAAAGTAATTATGTGAGGTGGTGGAGGTGTCAACAAATCTTATTTTGGTGATCATTTCAATGATTCACATGATACATATCAAATAATCACACTGTACACTTAAAACTTCCACAAAGTCATATGTCAATTATATTTCAATATAGTTGGGGAAAAAAGAAGTTATACCAGTTCTGTGCAGTCTCTTTTAGAAAATCTTTGCAGAAGAAATACTTCCTAAGTCATTCTATGAGGCTGGCATTACCCTAATAGCAAAACCAAAGACATTACTAGAAAGGAAATCTATAGACTTAAAACTCTGATGAACACAGATGCAAAAACATTAAACAAAATATTAGTAAATAAAATCCAATAATGTATAAAAATAATTATATACAATGAGATTTTTATATAACAAGGTTAATATGCAAAAGCCAATCATGTTCTTATATAGCAGCAATGAGCAATTGTAATTTGAAATTAAATATACATTATATTCATGTATATTAGATATAATATATACATTTATATATTATATATATAATAACCACATCAAAAATACTTACAAGTCTAACAACATGTGCACAAGTATAAAGTACATTATACTACAGAACAGACTCAATATTGATGTCAGTTTGTCCCAACTTAATCTATATATTCAAAGCCTGCCCAATCAGAAGTCCAACAAGCTATTTTGTGGGTTCTAACAAACTGATTCTAAAGTTTATACGGAAATATGAAACACCTAGAATAACCAACACAGTACTAAGGAAAAACAAAATTGGAAGACTCACACTACTCTATTTCAAGACATAGTGTAAAACTACAGTAATCAAGGGGTACCTGGTGGCTCAGTTGGTTGGGTGAATGTCTTCGGCTCAGGTCAGGATCCCGGAGACCCGGGATGGAGCCCCACATCGGGCTCCCTGCTCAGCGGGAAGCCTGCTTCTCCCTCTCTCACTCCCCCTGCTTGTATTCCCTCTCTCGCTGTGTTTCTCTCTGTCAAATAAATAAAATCTTAAAAAAAAGAAACCTACAGTAATCAAGACAATGTGATATTAGAAAATATAGACAAAGATCTATAAACAGAAATGAGGCCTTATAAACTGAAACATATATAGTCAATTGATTTTGACAAAAGCACAAAGGCAGTCAATGAAGAAAGTATGGTATTTTCAACAAATTGTGCTAGAATAATTAGATTTTATACCAAAAGACAAACAAAAAGGGGGAAAAGAAAGCTAAACACATTCTTACAAGAGTTATTCCTATCACAAAAAAAACCCTCAAAATGCATTATAGACCTAATCGCTAAATGTAAAACTATAAAACTTCCAGAAGATAACAGGAATAATCTACATAATCATAGTTTTGGTGATAAGTTTTTACATATAATGCCAAAAGCATTATCCTAGCAACAAAAGAAAGAACTTGTAAGTTGGAGTTTATTAAAATTTAAAACTTCTGCAATATACACTGTTAGAAGAATGAAAATTAGTCCAAAAACTCAGAAATAACTGCAAAACATATATATGATAAAAGTCTTGAAATCCTTTAAAACTCAACAATAAGCTGATAAGAACTCAATAAGTTGATAAGAAATCCTTTAAAACTCAACAATAAGAAAACAACCCATGAAAATGACTAAAAGATCTAAACAGAAGAAAACACACACACACACACACACACACACACACACACACACAGAAAATAAGCAAATGAAAAGATGCTTAACATCATTTCTCATCAAGAGATGCAAGTTGAAACAAAGGAATAAACACCACACACTTATTAGAATGACTAAAATCCAAAGATATTCACAATACCAGTTATTGATCAGTTATTGATAGGAATATGGAACAACAGGAATTCTCATTCGGCCTAATGGTATAGTCACTTTGGGAGACAACTTGGAAACTTCTTGCAAATCTGAACATAATCTAACCATGTGATTCAACAGTCATGCTTCCAAATCCTAACTTAACTGACTTAAAAACTTATGTGCACACAAAATCTGCATGCAAATATTCATAGAAGCTTTACTCATAACTGCCAAACTTTGGTATCAACCAATACATCTTTCTTTAGATGAATGCATAAAAAAACAATAGTGTAGTCACACCATACAATGTTACTCAGAAATTTTTGGAATGAGCTGTCAAGCCCTGAAAAAATACGGAAAATTTTTCAGGTATATTGTTAAGTGAAGGGGAAAAAAAAAACCAGTCTGAAAAGGCTGCATACTATGTGATTCCAGTGATACACTATTCTGGAAAAAAGTAAAACTACAGATGATAAACAGATCGGTGATTGCCAGGATTTTAAGGGTGGCCATGTGTGGGAAAGTTTAATAAGAACAGTCAATGGGGATTTTTGAGGGTGATAAAACCATTTGTATTATAATGGTCAATATATGACACTTTGCCCAGAATCTTATAACCCCAATCTTATAACCCCCAATGTAAAATTAATATATGCGAATATTTACAAAATTATTTAGGAGACTGGAGATCCAAAATTAGGGTTCTCAGTGTTATAAAAGACCATGGCTATATTAAAATGAATGAGTAAAATATTCCCACTGAAGAAGGAGTAGGGAAAATGGTGCTGACTTTGGGAATGAGTATAGTTGATAAGACTAAAGGCAAAAACAAAACAAAAAAAAACAAAACAGCCAAAAACAAAAACACAAGCACCATACTCTAGTTGATTAAGTTGTTTTCCTAAGGTGTAATCACTGATGATTCTTAAAATATTATTTGTATATACTGGATTGAACAAATAAGTAAATAAATGACAGATGATGAGAGCCAGGTTTCTTAGTGTTAGAGTTGGATGTTATAGTTAAGCAAAAGGAGGGAGCCAAGAATGGTCCATGTGGTTATGGATTAGAGTGGGAGATTACATTATGAACTCATATGTAGCTTACTATAGATACAGATGATTACATATAGAAATATTTATAAATATGTGTCTACATAAAATTTAGTATACACAAGTATAGTTCCTTGCTCTGTCAACTCAGAAGACAGAAGGTAGGACTCTCAGTAGCAACAAGCACACCTAGAGCCCAGATCTTAGTCTCTCTCTCTCTCTCTTTGTCTTTTCTTTATTATTTTAAGATCTATGTGTTTATTTTAGGGAGAGACTGAGAGCGAGAGGAGGGTGGGACAGAGGGAGAGAAACCTCAAGTGGACTCCTCACTGAGTGTGGAGCCCAATGCAAGCCTCCATCCCCGGACCCTGAGATCAGGACCTGAGCCAAAAATCAATAGCCGGCTGCTTAACTGACTAAGCCACCTTATTTACCTCAGATCGTGGTTTGTAATGCGATTCTCCAATACATAGAAGCAAGGCTCCTTGGAGAAATGGCTGAATTTAGGACTAGTGCAGGAAACATATAAAATGAGTATGGAGCACTGAGTTGTAAGGAAAGTAAAACGTTACTTTCTTGAAGTTCTTGAAGCATCAAGGAAGTGAGGAAGTGCTCTCTCTCTCTCTCTCTCTCTCTCTCTCTCTCTCACACACACACACACACACACACACACACACACACACACACACACACACAGATGAGCATGTATCTAAGGGACACAAAAGCAAACTGGAAGAGTTTCCAATGGCTCATTATGGGAAAATGTGAGCAGTAAAATAAAGAACTATTAGATTCTAGCCTAAAATATAAAAACAATCATCTATGTGTTCATATTGATATACATAGTGATTGAATACATTGAAGGGGAAATAGACAATTCACCTATGCAGAAATATTCCAATTAATTGACATATACACTACATCCTCAACAATGTGGAGAATAACTTCCCATTCCATACTGTATGCTGTATGAAGTGTTTTCCATCTATAGAATACACTAAAGAAATGGAGGAATAGTAAATTCCCAGTAAAGGATCCTGACAAACATTACTTCATCTAAGTGACAAGATCAATATCAATAGTGATTAGTCATATTGATAGCAGTTACCCTTGATATGATGCAATGAGAATGGCACTTTACTTCTGTGACCTCCTTCCCCTAAACCCATAACTCCAATCTAATCATGAGAAAAATAAGACAAATCCCAAATGAGGGCCATTTTGTACAATACCTCTCAAAATTTGTAAAGGTCATCAAAAACAAGGAGAGTCTGAAAACTGTCACATCAAGTGGAGCCTAAGACATAATGGTAATCTTGCTAGAATTGTGGAACAACAACAAAAGATGACATTAGGTAAAAACTAGAAAATATGAATAAAATATGAACTACATGTCATAAGTAATATCAATATTCTCTCATTAATTGGGACAGAAATATCACACTAATGTAAGATGTTAATAAATGGAAATTAATTGTAGAAACTGAATTCCACACTATCTATAAATCTAAAATTATTCTAAAGTCAAAATTTTATTTTCAGAAAATCAAGAGATAAGGGAACAAATTAAACCATAGGATGGCAGTGTGGGCTAGTAGTTGGAGACAGAAATATAAAGCAGAAGTTCATGTCCACCTGCCTGATTCTGTGTTGGGTGAGGTGCTTTACCCCTGGTGACTCTAGCAAAAGGTCTGTAATTTTAAAATGCCAATGATGGTAGAAGGTTTTGAGGGATTTCTGAAAAAACGCATATCTGGATTTGTGAAAACAGAGTTTTTAAAAATGGTGTTGGGGATGCAATTTGTTTAGTTCCAGAATTTTAGGTACCTAAGAATTCAGTTCAAGGTGTCTTTTTTTTCTTTTTTTTTAAGATTTTATTTATTTGACAGAGAGAAACACAGCCAGAAAGGGAACACAAGCAGGGGGAGTGAGAGAGGGAGAAGCAAGCTTCCTGCCGAGCAGGGAGCCCGATGTGGGACTTGAACCCGGGTCTCCGGGATCATGACCTGAGCTGAAGACAGTCGCTTAACCAACTGAGCCACCCAAGCGTGCCCCAAGTTCAAGGTGTCTTGAGAATCATTTCATTTTACAGAGTACTTTATTACAGATAGTGTTTTTTAAAGGTAGTGTTATTAGGAGTGGCTGACTGGCTCAGTTGGTTGGTTGTCTGCCTTCCGCTCAATTCATAATCCCAGAGGCCTAGGATCAAGCGCCTCACTGGGCTCCCTGCTCAGTGGTGAGCCAGCTTCTTGCTCTCCCTCTGCTGATCCCCCTGCTTGTGCTCTCTCTTTCTCTCTCTCTCTCTGTCAAATATATAAATAAAATCTTAAAAACAAAAAACAAAGGAAGTTCTATTAGCAGTTTTGGTGAGATACTTCTTTTTTTTTTTTTTAAGATTTTATTCATTTATTTGACACAGAGAGAGATCACAGGTAGGCAGAGAGAGAGGAGGAAGCAGTCTTCCTGCTGAGCAGAGATCCTGATGCAGGCCTCGATCCCAGAACCTTGAGATCATGACCTGAGCCAAAGGCAGAGGCTTACCTCACTGAGCCACCCAGGTGCCCTGGTGAGATATTTCTTATCTTAGTAAGTGATAGTAGCAAACTCATGCCCCTCTAGAAGTTGTGACATTCTAAAATGCATCTATTAAAAAAAAAAAAAGCCAAAGGGAATTGTACTTTATATCTGCCAATACTGAGTTTTTGAAGAGTCATAATTTTACTAAATTGAACAATTAGGAAAGATAACATGTCCTCTGAAAGTGCCACAAGAATGGTAAGGAATCTATTGTTGGGAGATACTGTGCTTTAGTATCCTAGATTCATAAATCTCCTCCTCTCTTATTAAGGCTAATTATTCTCCCTGTGTACTTCACTTTTAGTTTTATTACACTTTTCAAATATACACAATTGAGAGACTTTTATCGATGCTTTTTACTCAGAACAAATGATTACTAGTGGCTGCATTAAATACACAGATAGATATAGATACAAGTATTTCTCTTGATTAACTAATTTAAAGCAAGATATCATATATATGACCCCACAAATCATGGGATACATTTATATAATAAGCGGTCATTTAAAAATGTCATTAGCCCTCATAATAATATTTTCTTAATATTTCAAAATCTTTGGTCTATGATGATTTTCCCCAATTTTCTCAGAATTTTTCTTAAGAATCAGTTGGAGTTGGGCGCCTGGGTGGCTCAGTGGGTTAAAGCCTCTGCCTTCGGCTCAGGTCATGATCTCAGGGCCCTGGGATCGAGGCCCACATCGGGCTCTCTGCTCAGCAGAGAGCCTGCTTCCTCCTCTCTCTCTCCTTGCCTCTCTGCCTACTTGTGCTCTCTGTCAAATAAATAAATAAAATCTTAAAAAAAAAAAAGAATCAGTTGGAGTGAATCGTTTTTGTTTTTAGTTTTAGTATCTTTTAAAACTTTTTTTTAAGAGAATTTTTAGATTCACAGCAAAACTGAGAAGGTACAGAGATTTCCCATTCCCACACATGCATAATCTCCCCACGATCAGCATCTCCCATAGAAGTTTTACATTTGTTACAATTAGTGAACCTACACTGACACATAATAATCACCCAATATGCCTAGCTTGCATTAGGGTTCACTCTCAGTATTACACATTCTATGGATTTGGACAAATTTTATATTGACATTATCTACCATGACATATCATACACAGCATATCTGCTGTCCTCAAAATCTTCAGTCTTCCCCCTTTTCCTCCCTCCCCTCACCCCCCCCAACAATCACTGATCTTTTCAGTGTTTTTACCTTTTCCAGTTATCATATAGTCAGAATCACACAGACTGATCATAGAATCGCCTTTTCAGATTCACTTCCTTCACTTACTAATAAACATTTAATGTTTTTCCAGGTCTTTTCATAGCTTGATAGTTATTTCTCTTTAGTGCTAAGTAATATTCCATTGTTTGGATGTACCACAGTTTAGTTAATGCACTCATCTACTGAAGGGCATCTTGGCTCCTTCCAGGTTTTGGCAATTACAAATAATGTTGCTATAAATCATTACGTAGTTTTTTTGTAAACATGTTTTCAATTCTTTTGGGTAAATGCTGAGGAGTACAATAGTTAGGTCACATGGTGAATTTGTGTAGCTTTGTAAGAGACTGCCAAACTGTCTTTCAAAGTGGCTGTACCAATTTGCTTTCCTACCAGAAATGTCTGAGAGTTCTTGCTGCTTGATTTTTTAAAAATATTTTTTATTTATTTATTTGACAGATAGAGAGATTACAAGTAGGCAGAGAGACAGGCAGAGAGAGGAGGAAGCAGGCTCCCTGCCGAGCAGAGAGCCCGATGCAGGCCTCCATCCCAGGACCCTGAGATCATGACCTGAGCTGAAGGCAGAGGCTTTAACCCACTGAGCCGCCCTGGCACCCACTGCTTGATATTTTTATC
>PITA01015528.1:23263-50030 GCA_004023965.1 Spilogale gracilis
GAGAGAGAGAGCAGGGCAGAAGGGTGGAGTGGGCAGATAGTGGGAGAGGGAGAGAGAATCCCAAGCATGCTCCCCTCCCCCCCCCCCCCCCCCCCCCCGGCCTGGAGCTCAGCACTGGGCTCTGTCTCATGACCCTGAGATCATGACCTGAGACAAAATCAAGAACCAGAGACTTAACTGACTGAGCCACTCAGGGGACCCGGCCCATATTTTAATCAGATTGTTTTTCTTATTGTTATGTTTTAAATGTTCTTTGTATATTACAAATGACAGTCTTTCTTAGACGTGTGTTTTGAAAATATTCTCTCCTTGTATCTTCTTGTTCTCTGGACATTGTTCCTTGTATAGAGAATTTTAAAAATTTTAATTAAGTCCATGTTATCCATTACTTCTTTCATAAGGTGGTGTCCAAAGAGTCATTGTCATACCTAAGGTCATCTAGATTTCCTGTGATATCTTCTGGAATTTGATAGTTCTATGTCTTACGTATCAGTTTTTGTTTTTTTTTTTA
Source organism: Spilogale gracilis (assembly GCA_004023965.1). Classification (NCBI taxonomy): domain Eukaryota; kingdom Metazoa; phylum Chordata; class Mammalia; order Carnivora; family Mephitidae; genus Spilogale; species Spilogale gracilis. Next base: position 23,775 of record PITA01015528.1, read on the forward strand.
AGATTTTATTTATTTGACAGAGAGAAACACAGCCAGAGAGAGAACACAAGCAGGGGGACTGAGAGAGGGAGAAGCAGGCTTCCCGCCAGGCAGGGAGCCCGATGTGGGACTTGATCCCTGGTCTCCAGGATCATGACCTGAGCCAAAGGCAGTCGCTGAACCAACTGAGCCACCCAGGCGCCCCATGTATCAGTTTATGATACATCCATTTTGAATTAATTGTTGTGGTTGTGAAGAGTATAAAGCTATGTCTGGATTTTTATTTTATTTATTTTTTGTGGTATGTTGATGTTTAGTTGATTCAACACCATTTGTTGAGGACTTTATCTTTGTTTCATTGTATCACTTTGTTCCTTTGTCAAAGATCAGTTGACTATCTATTTTTAGGTTCTCTATTCTATTCCATTAATCTACTTGTCTATTCTTGTGCCAATATCACACTCTCTTGACTATTATAGCTATTTAGGAAGACCTGAAGTTCTCCAACTTGCTCTTCTCCTTCAATATTGTGTGGGCCATTCTGAGTCCTTTGCCCTTCCATATAAACCTTAGGATCAGCTTATTAATATGCACAAAATAACTTGTTGAGATTTTTATTTCAATTGCACTGGTTCTATAGATTAAGTTGGGAAGAACTGACATTTTGACAATGTTGAGGTTTCCTATCCATTAACACGGAATATCTCTCCATTTTTTTTCAGTTCTTTGAATTTATTCAGGAGAGTTATATAGTGCTCCTAATATAGGTCTTGTACATATTTTGTTTTATTTGTGTCTAAGTATTCAATTTTCTTGGGTGTTAATGTGTGTGTCATTGTGTTTAATTTCATATTTCACTTGTTCATTGCTGGTATATAAGAAAGTGATTTTCAGGATGCCTGGGTTGCTCTGTCGTTAAGCATCTGCTTTTGGCTGAGATCATAATCCTGGAGACCCAGGATCAAGCCCCACATCAGGCTCCCTGCTCAATGGGAAGCCTGCTTCTCCCTCTGTCACTTCCCCTGCTTGTGTTCCCTCTCTAGCTGTGTTTCTCTCTGTCAAATAAATAAATTAAATATTTTTTAAAAATAAAGTGATTTTATTTCATGTATTAACCTTGTGTTATGCAGTCTTGGTATAATTGTTTTTAAGCACCACAAGTTTTTTTAAAATCAATTCTTTAGGATTTTATGAATAGTTTTATTTCTTCTTTCCCTATATGTATACATTCTATTTCCTTTTTTAGTCTTCTACATTAGCTAGAACTTCCAGGATGATGTTGAAAAGGAATAGGTAGGAGAGGTAAGTGGAAGTAAGTAGCAGAGGATAGACTTGCCTTATTTCTGATCTCAATGGGAAGCTTTACATTTTCACTATTAAATTTGATGCAAGGTGTAGGTTTTATGTAGATATTCTTTATCAAGTTGAGGAAGTCCCCCTCTGTTAGAAGTTTATTGAGAGTTCTAATCATTCATATGTGTAAAATGCTTTTATTTTTTATTTTTATTGATGTAATCCTGTGATTTTTCTTTTATAATCTGTTGATGTAATGGATTATATAAACTGATTTTTTGGAATGTTAATCTAGCCTTGCATACCTTGCTTTTATATTTATGAGAGATATTGGTGTGCACTTTTCTAGGTTTACACCATAAACATATATTAAGGTGAGGCCTTATCTTTTTTTCTAGCATCTCCCTCCCTACTTCTCTGGAAGAGTGGGATACTCACCTGATTGGATGGAATCCCAATGTCATGGACTGGTCAACTATTAAGAGTCTGGAATCACCTACAAAACTGTAAGATTATAAATTTGTGTTGTTTTTAGCCATTATGTTTTGATAATTTTTACAGTAGAAAGAGAAAACTAGTAAGTCACTATACTGGTGAATGTTTACTTTGTTTCACTTTTCCCTGCTATTATATATATTGTTGGGGACAGTGTTTTTACAAAGCAAGGTAACTTTTTGTCCTGAGTTTTGCATCATTTTCTTGAGATATAATTTAGAAGTATGATAAATGAGTCAAAGTATGTTGTCCCATAAACTGTAAGAGAAGACAGTTTTATTACATCCTAGCCAGCACTGAGTATTATATAATATGCTTCTAAGTATTTGTTAGTTTTATAGATGATAATTTTCTCTTATTCCTTTAATTTGCATTCATTTCTTTAAAATTATACAGTTTTCATATGTTGACTAATAATTAGTGTCTCTTCCTTCATGAATAATCGGTTCATGTTTTGCTTCTCCCTGTTTAACTAAGTGTTTCTAAGTTTTAATTAAAAATATTTGCCTCTTTTAAATATCACTAGCTCTCTGAAATTTTATTTTGAGGTAAGTGAAGTACACATATATACTGACATAAATGTATTTTTCTAATCAAGTCAAGAATATAACTTATCTCCCAAATTTTCAAAGTAGTTATTACCAACTCATAACTTGCTTAGTATTATATCTTTTTTAAAATAATGTACTAATTTAAGTATATTTGCCTTTTACTAAATGCATTTACCTCATTTATTTCAGTTGTGTCTGAATTCAAAATAACATTTACTTTGTGAACAAAGTGTTTTACTAAAATAAAACAGAATTTTAGTAAAAATGCTTCCAAACTTTCACAGTTTTATTTTCTCCTTATATCCTATACGGGTGTTTTAATCTTGGTTCCACTTGAAAGCAGAGGCTGAGATGCGGGTTTATATGCAGATGATTGATTTGGGGAAATTATCCTGAAGAGATGAGGGACTAAGGAGGGTGAATTGGAAAAGATGGAAAGCTAAGTGAAGATGCATTATCCAGTTGGTCAGCTAGTGCCCTGTGCCTCCAGGACCTTCTGAGGAGTGATCAGATTACATGGAACGTGTCTCCAAATGAAGAAGAGTTCAAGCATTCTCCACTGGCTCATATCCCCCACTTGCTCAACATGGTCCCCGAAGCCTCCTACCACACACACACACACACACACACACACACACACACACACACACACACACACACTTGAGATGCTCCAGTGCTGAGCCGACTGCCACAAGCCCCAGGAGTGCAGAAGCGATAGACAAGGCATGCCATTAAGGCCAGAGACCTAATTTCAAGCCACAAAAAGCAACGACACACATCCATGTTCTTCTAGAGGTAATCCAATCAACTCCAATTTGTCTCCCTAAGCCAGTTTGAATTAAGGTTCTGACTCTGGCAAATAAACAAGATGATAAAACAAGATACATTAAAAACGTGCTCTGATTTGGGCCGGTGGCTTAAATTCTCTGTGGCTTGAGATTTTCATCCATGAAATCCTAACTCATAGGGTTGTTTTGAAGATGAAATGAGCTAATAGCAATATTAGTATTATCAATGTTAATAATATTATTTCTATTTTTGAAAACAAATGATAAAAATATTAATATTTTTGAAAGCAAAGGATACTATTAATGTAATTTTAAAAATTAAAGTGCTGTTATGTAACATGATATTTTCAGTAGAAGTAATAATCCATTTTCTTTAGTTACATTTTATTATATTATTTAAATTATCTGTAATAAATACCTTTGATATGCATAGTGAAGCAGCTGCTCAAATAATAGTTGTTCAATATATACTGATTGGAATTCTCTACAACTAAGAATCTCAGTGATTAATGATAGAAGACATAGTCTTTTGAGATCCATGAAATAAAAGAGGGGATTGTTCATTTTTAAATAAACATGTTGCAAGGAAATTTATGTGAATATAATTTGTATGCATGTTTAATTAAAGAGTTGTATGGATTTAAGTAGAAGATGACACATACAAATTGAAATTGGTGTTTTTTTGTCATGTGTTATTATTATTACACTAATGTCTTTTTACTTAGGAATAAAAAAATGTAATTCAAAAGAGAATATTCCATAGAGCAGGTTCAAGGTATTATTTTTTCTTCTCTATTTCTAAATATTATTTAAAGTTCAAACTAATCTGAGTCTTTAAAAATGTTTTAAAATAGAGAGCTCTGGATGTGATTCCACATTTGGCAGGATCACCTAGTAACACAAGATCCTGATATCCAAGATAAATGAATAACAAATGGAAATGGAAAATCCATTTGATGTGTAGACTTTAAAAAATTTTGAACTTTCTATTTTTTTTCTATTTTTTGAAACTGTCACATATAAATCAACTTTGAAAAATCCTCCTTAATGTTTTAATTAAGGAACATAAACTCTCTTTATTGTATATTATTTATGTGGTAACTATAAAACACTAACATGATCACTGTTACTAGAAAGTAACAAAGCATCTTAAATTATTTTTGAAACTTTCCTTGGAAAGAAATAATCAAAGTGGATATAGCACACAGCATTTTAAAAGTAGAATGAGGTCAAATGTTTAGTAAACAAATGCCAATAATGGCAATATTTTGAGAAAATATTAACTTAAATTCATTTGGTATTTTCCCTCTAAATGTTTCCAAAATTACACCTTCTACCATCACCACATATGCACACACAGTATCTCCAAGAGGAAACTAAAAAGTAAAGACATTTTTTTTTACTTCATAGATTAAATAGATACGGTGGATAACAATTGAATGGTTTATACAGTAGTAAAGAGCAAGTTACTGATAAAATGATGTAAAATCCCTATCTACTCCTACATTGATTCTTTGTAATGCCTGATGCTGACAGTCCAAAAAGAGCAATGCAAGTGTGGTTTGGTGATTGTTTTACACACTTTCTATAGAGGACGGGGAACAAATAAAATTAACAGGACAGGGGCACCTCAGGTGGTTAAGTGTCCAACTCTTGGCTTGGCTCAGGTCAAGATCTCAGGGTCCTAGGATCAAGCCCTGCCTGGGCATGTGCTCTCTGTGCAGAGGCTGCTTGAGTTTCTCTCGCCCCCTCTGCCCCTCCCCCTACTTGCACTCTGTCTCCCTAAAAACAAATAAATAAGATCTTAAAATTAAATTAACAAGACAAACTCATGCCTAAATAAATCTCTAAACTATTGGAAGAGACACAAAGCTACAAAGAATTTCTGTACCAAGAATGTGATGTGATAAATATTATAATAAGTGCAACATTCATAGATGAACATTGAAAAATATAAGACTAATTCTGCCTGGGGCGATTTGGGAAACCCTCTTTGAAAAGACTGATTTTCATTTCATTTTCAAATGCTATAGGTCAGGTATTTTCAAGTTCACCTACCTATTTTTGTTAAAATCAGAAGTTAAATCCAATTCTATTTAATACTAAAGCTCATACTCTACATTTCAATAAGAAGAGACAAGAAATTAGGAGCAATTTAGAAATAAACAATCGCGGTCTCTCTCTCCCTGGGTCTTCTCTCTCTCTTTTCTTTCTTTTCCCCTAAGGATGATACACAGTAAAGACTGCTGATGGTCATGTGAAGAGGAATTTGAGCCAAAGAACTTAGCATTAGGTGCCCCTTCCAGGCTGCTATGATCTCAGGGTCAAGTGACAGGATTATGCAAGCCTGAAAAAGTGACTGTTTAGATAAAGAGAATAAAGGACTTAAAAATCTTTTGGCTCTAACCTTGGAGATGTAAAATCAATTGCACCATTAAGAAGAGTGAAGAGTTGTGATTTCAGCAAGGTTAGAGCCAATAGAGGGCCAAGGGCAGGTTTAAGATAAGCGCTTAATCCTGCATCCCCGCTTCACCCCTCCAAACACAAAGTAACACCATGGCTTCCCCAGTTCTTGAAGCCCCTGGCCCCTGCCTCCACTCCTCACATATGTACCATACAAGCATATAGTAACAATATAGGCTTGTCAAGCAAGTGTATTTCCCAGATAAATTCCTGGATCCCCAATCTAAACATGTTGCTAACTCTAATCCCAAATCCTTCTTTTTTTTAATTTTTTAATTTTTTTTTTTAAGATTTTATTTATTTGACAGAGAGAAACACAGCCAGAGAGGGAGCACAAGCAGAGGGAGTGAGAGAGGGAGAAGCAGGCTTCCTGCTGAGCAGAGAGCCCAATGTGGGACTCGATCCCGGGTCTCCAGGATCATGACCTGAGCTGAAGGCAGTCGCTTAACCAACTGAGCCACCCAGGCACCCTCAAATCCTTCTTATAAAGAAATTTGGAAGGCAGCACTTTTGGGGACGAAAATGTTAAGTTCATTTTTTTAATATGTTGAGTTTACATGTAATATAATTCACGTAGTTAGATGATATATGAAGTTTTATGTACTGTATATGGGTCCTACAAGAACTAGGCTTAGAAATGTTGGATTCAAAGAGTTCCTTGAGGGTGAAGAGTATAGAGAAGACAGAAAAGAGAACCCCCCCCCCCCAAAAAAGGGGATCTTGTAGAAAAATGGGATAACTAAGTATCACACTGATTTTGACTGGCTTCATTAGAGCCAAGTTGTTTCAGCTCACAAACTGAAATCTGAAGGCTTGACAATGGTGGTAGAGATGAAGTGGCAGAGTAAAAGCATAAACTTCCTTCAATATTACAAGAAAATTGTAAGGTTTTTCATTGCAAATAGAACAGAGACCACAAAGGCAAACAGGGTCCAAAGAGTGAGCTTTACTGTAAGCGCCCTCGGGCGGGGTTCCAGGAGGAGAGTCAGGGAAGTCTCGCCCCGGTTGGGGAGTGTAAGGGTTTTTAAGTCTTATTGGTTCCGGGTCTGAATTCAGGTGGGTTTTTTCCCATATTAGGCAAGGGAACATCATGTCCCTAGGTGATTGGCTGGGGTCGGGAAAGTCCAGATGGTGGTGGGTGGTCCCTGGCTGGAAAGTCCCATACGGGAAGTTTCTGTCCCCCGGCTAGGTTTCAATGTACTGCAGATGATGTGGTGGCCACAGCTGCTTTGGCGGGGAGATCAGCCATCTTGACCCAGTCTGTGATGTCCACCATTTTGGGTGCCCCTGTCTCTCAGCCAGCCCAACAAAAATAAAACCCTGAGATGGTGTGAGGGAAAGGCCACACTTGGTAACTGCTTCCTTGGGGGTGGTGGACACACTAATGATTTCCTCTCCTCTGTCTTCTTGAAAGCTACTCTGGTGTGTAGTTGTTTTTCCAGTGGACTGAAAGCCATATTCCCCTCTAAATCTTTGCTTCCAGAAAATGCCATTTCCAAATGCAGTTCTTGGGGAATGCAAAGTTTCTGATATTGTAAAGTAGAACGTATCAGAGTAAGTTCTGCTGGTTTTTAATCTTCTCCCATTTACCTAATAATTTTATAATCATTGAAATAGAACTCAAATCTTCAAAGTCCTTTTACTGTGTTCATCCTTCATTATTTTTTTTTATTTTTTTTAAGATTTTATTTATTTGACAGAGAGAAACACAGCCAGAGAGGGAACACAAGCACGGGGAGTGAGAGAGGGAGAAGCAGGCTTTCCGCAGAGCAGGGAGCCCGATGTGGGGCTCGATCCCGGGTCTCTGGGATCATGACCTGAGCTGAAGGCAGTAGCCCAACCAACTGAGCCACCCAGGTGCCCCCATCCTTCATTATTAATAGTGAAATAACCTCAGCTACCAAAGATGGCTGAGATTTTAAAAATAAGCAGAAAAATGCCATAGACTCAAAGCGCATGCACTAAAACCCCACAAAGATAACTCAAAGGACAGCATCTTCCATTCTCTAATTAATATTATTTTAGACATGATTCTAAGTGACTTCTATGAATTCCGTAATCATCAAGCCAACACTAATCTAACTCAGTGTATTCACAGTAACATGAGGGAACATAGAATACGTGTGACAGATTCAGATGTTGTAAGGAAATATACAGCCAATGTCACTATAACTTATCTAATGTCTCAACTCAAAGTACATTTAAAACAGAATATGAGAAGGTGATAGGAATGCTAGAGGCAGGAACATTGTTGGCAGAGAACTGACTGCTGATAATTTGCTGATGAGAGAGGTGATAGAAAACTCATAAAAATAGATTACGAAACTGAAAAAAATAATTAAATGATAATATAAAATTATTTAGTATTTTACATAACTGCAAAACTACTGAAGTATAACTGTATTACAGTTCAGTTCTTACGGTTTTCCATAGGGTTGATGCTCAGTAATTGTGCAAAGATTAAAATTATATCAAATATATACGAGTAGAGAAAGCAGGGGAACGTGGACTCAAGGACAAATTTTTCTGTTTTCCTTCACTTTCTCCTACTCCTTTTCCTGTGTCCAAGTCCTGGTTTGCTCACTGCCTTCAGGTTTTCTCTGACCTCAGTTAATGGCAGTGATGGACATATTTCTGTCAAAATATTTGGCTACTCGAAAGAGGAAACTTAGCTAACTAAAATTAACTGATTTGGAATACCTCTTCTTCTGGAAATGTCAGCTAAAGGCCATGTTGTGGAGTTTGGAAGCAAAGGACATGTTAGATGAATTTATTATAAGAGATATTTTTCATTTCTTTCTAACCTTTGAAAACTATGTTCCAATGAAATTAATTAGTTTGATGTAGTTCTCATTTATACCATGTCTAATTTATACTAACAAAATAAACTGTAGGTAGCAAGTAGCCTAAATATTTCAAGCAAATTGAAATAAACTTCTCGTTAGTAACTATTCCAGGAGGAAATATTTTTGTTCCAATGACTGGCCTAATTATCCCAGTCATGACACTTTTGTTTACACAACTTACACTTTACGCCCACAAAATCGCCCAAATTTTTCAAGGAAAATAAACTTAGGGTTGGTGAATATTTTAGGAAACATAGGGTTAGAGGGTCCTTCTCCTTCCCTGCCCATGATTCTTAGTCACGTCGCTTTGAAGAATGAAGAGGCAGATGAGACAGAGTGGTGGGCAGCAAAGCAAGGTTTATTGAGTGATAGTAAAACGATAGTACACAGCTCCCCAAGAGCGAGGAGACCCAAGTGGGCTGCCATTGGAGTTTCTAAATCTAGGTGTTTTTATGGGCTTGTTAGTGGGCTCTTTTAATCTGATTAGCCCTGCTGCCTGTCATCCAGTCTGGTTACTGTCACCTATCTCTCCTATGAAAGAGGGAGGGGAAACTCCTTCCAGGGTGGTGTAAAATCCTTTTAAGGGTGGTTTGCTCTTAGGGCAGTGGCCCTTTGTCCTTGCCTGCCTGCCTGCCTGCCTTCCAGCTATCCTTCATCAGTTGCAGGCAGAGGACCCAAAAGACTACAGTATTAGGGTTATTTTGCTCTTGGTGTGGCCTGAGAGTATTCCCTTTCTTTAAGACTCCTTCTAGCAAGAACATGAAAATAATTTCTTCATGTACATATCAGATACTTAAAAGGCAGCACTCCAGTTCTCTTATAAAAGTAATGCTTCCTTGTTAACCAAGAATTAATGTCCTAGGACAGAACTCATGTAACTTTCTTCAATAAGAAAAGTGTAATTCAGTTAAAGTAGCATTTGTTCTGTTCATTTATTTAATACTAGAATATGGAAGCTTGCTAGTCTTCCTTTAAATAGGTTTAACATTTTAGCACTCTTCTTACCCCAAAATAACAATGGGACTTTGTGTTTTTACCAGAACCTTCCCCTTCATTCTTCTTTGGAATTTAAATTTTTTTCCAACTCTTTTATTTCATTCCATTTGCATTGTAATGCAAATAAATTGGTTCTGGTCAACAGATAATCAAATGATAAGACAAGAGGCAAAATTGGAGTCCGAGCGTTTTGTATCTACTCAGGTTGAAGTACTCAGTTTTAATTAATATTAAAATATTGTCCTGGGGATCTTAATTGCCCAATCACTAGCTCTATTATTATTTTCTTAATTAAGAAATGTTTTGGCAGTCGGGCTTAGTTCTCAGAGTTTTAATAGTGTCAGAGTGGCTTCCCAAATTCAGAACATAGGTTAGCAGTAGAATGGAGACTGCCAACAGCCTTAGGATTAATCTGTCTGACTGAGTCTGTCCCTTGTTATTTGGCCATGGCTGTCATGGTGAAAGATGAACTCACTTGTGCTTGGACTGTTAATATAAATGAGCTCTATTTCACTTTGAGATGTCTTGATTGAGAATTCTTGAGATGACCGGGGTCAATTTTCTGAGAGGTTACTACAAATTTAGAACTTACAGGCGCTATGAATAGCTTAAGCTGACCGTTTTAATATGACATACTTTACTCTTGGGTTGAATTTCATTTGCTGCCCCAAAACCAATTATTTAGGTTCTTTAAGTCTTTCCAGAAATCACACAAAGTCCCAACTAACCAAAGCATAAATTTCCCTCCTAGTTACAGACGTTTTAGAGATATATTGAATTGCAGTAGGTAGTGCTGATCCCTTGGGCACCCCACTGGCAAATTCTTTGTGTCCTGAGAATTGCCTAATTATGCCTTTTCTTTGTTCTCTATCTTTTAATCAGACTTAAACTTCTCTCCCTATGATTTCCTTGGTTTTATTAATGGACCTGCATGAAAAACTTAATCAAAATCCTCCTTTGCAAGTTTAAACAAATTAAACCTGTTTTTTTCTCCATATGTAATTTGTCTTTTATATTGTTTTTTTTCTTCTAATGATGATCTTGTCAAAAAACCTAACTTGTATTAAATTTTTAAAGACTAAAGACCAGATTATGGACCTAAAAATTCACTTATTTATTCCTGTTAATAGTTTTCTGTCATTTAAAAAAATATTTCAGTGTCCTTTTTTTAAAGGTGATCCGTAACAATTATATGTGTGTGTGTATAAATCTGCATATAAAATTTCTTATGATAAGATATATTAATTTTTATTGGGTTCTGATAAACTCTCCTGGACGAATTAAACCAACAAGGGAGATTATTTCAGACTACCACAATAGGAGAGAGAGAGATTGGATTCAGTTCTCCTAAAACAAAAAGTGGGAGACTTTTTAAGTGCTGGGTGAGCTAGTTAGGAAAGTACTGGATGACTTTGTGGGCAAAGTTGGTCAGTGTATTAGGTCATTGGTGTTTGCTAACTGGCCCTTACAAAAGTCATGCTCCTATCTTTCCACAGAGATTGGGAAATAAGGGCTTTTTATCTTTTTTTTTTTCCTACTGAATTTCTTTTAGGTGTAATTGATATATTAGTTTTAAGTGTACAACATAATAATTGCATATTTGTATATATTGCAAAATGAGCATACAGTAAGTTTAGTTTAATGCCCATCATCATACAGTTATACTTTTTTTTCTTGTGGATCCACTCTTAACAACTGTCTGATACACATACAGCCTTACTAACTAAGCTGCCGTGCTGTACATTACATCCCCATGACTGACTGACTTTATAACTGGAAGTTAGTGTCTTTTGACTCCCTTTATCCATTTTGCCCACTCCCTGCCTTCCACCTCTGGCAATCACCCATCTGTTCTCTGTATCGATGAGCTTGCTTCTTCTGTAGGTTTTTGTTTTGTTTTGTTTTCTTTTTGTTGGTTTATTTACCTTTGACTTATTTCACTTAGCTTAATGCCCTCAAGGTCTGTGTCATTGGAAATGGCAAGATTTCATTCTTTTTTATAGCTGAATAATATTTGTGTGTGGGGGGTTTACATTTTCTTTATCCATTCTTCTGTCAATGGACACTTCGGTTGTATCTATGCCTTGGATATTGTAAGTAACGAGCATCGAGATGTATATACTGTTTGTGTTTTCTTTGACTAAAATACCCAGAAGTGGAATTTCTAGATCATGTGGTAGTTCTTTTTTTAAGTTTTTGATAAATCTCCGTACTATTTTCCATAATGGATGCACCAATTTATGTTCCTACCAGTAGTGCATGAGGGCCTTTTCTCCACACTTGCCAACACTTCTTATCTCTTGTCTTTTTGATAGTAGCCATTCTGATAGGTGTAAGATGATATCTCATTGTGGTTTTGATTTGCATTTCCCTGATAATTAGTTGATAATTAGTGGTGCTGAACAGCCGTTCGCGTACTGGCCTATTTTCTCTGATGATTACATTTCAGAGGGATGGTTCCCAGATTCTGGAGAAAGACAGTCCTGCATTGTAAAACTTGGAGTCTGGGAGAAGATTTATGTCTCAAAGGGGCAAAGAAATAATTGACAATTACAAATTTATTCTAAAACAAATGATCTAAGAAAAGGAAAATTAGGAAACATCTCTAAAGTTTAGTCAAACTGATGGAAATGTTAAGGCCGTCTTGGTCAGTTTTAATAATTATTCACCAAAAAATTATGAAATGTATCCAATAAGACAAATGTTGCCTTAAATAGCTGAATATTTTCAGGGGCGCCTGGGTGGCTCAGTTGGTTAAGTGACTGCCTTCAGCTCAGGTCATGATCCCAGAGACTCGGGATCGAGCCCCACATCAGGCTCCCTGCTCGACGGGAAGCCTGCTTCTCCCTCTCTCACTTCCCCTGTGTGTGTTCCCTCTCTGGCTGTGTTTCTCACTGTCAAATAAATAAAAATTAAAAAAAAATAGCTGAATATTTTCAAATGTATATTTTAGTGTCAAACAAAATATCTAGCTGCACTTTTATAATGGTTTTAAGTTTGCCAGTGCAGAATCTAATAAAGCTGAGCCTATATAGAAGCATTAAAATTTTCAAAAATTTCCTTTGTTCTAATGTATAAACGTGAGAGAAATGATTAATGAGGATTTTTACATAAGGTTGATAAAATTATAGACAAAGATAATGAATTTATAACTAGCCTTAAATGTGATATCTTCAATTTTTGATTGGCTTTCATGGCTTCCAATAAAATCAGAAGTTCTGTATCACCTGTCTACAGTATCAAAACCTGTTAATAATCTGAGATTTCATACTACTTGCAAGTTAATACATTTGCTTAAAATAGTTTTATTGGTGCTAACAAAAGAAACAAGACTCAGGGCCAGAGACAAAGGACTTTATAACAAGCAAGCATGATCTTCATGTTCTCATCAGTTTTCTTGCCTTTCAAGTCCTGTGGGGAGTGATGTGGAATCGTGGCCAGTCAGGTATTTCACACGTAGTACACTTGTATCACAGCTAAAGAATCTTAAGTTGAGGGGCTCCTGGGAGGCTTAGTCATTAAGCATCTGCCTTCAGCCCAGGTCATGATCCCAGGAATCTGGGATTAAGCCCCATGTAGGGCTCTCTGCTCAGCAGGAGGCTGCTTCTCTCTCTCCCACTCCCCCTGATTGTGTTCCCTCTCTCACTGCCTCTTTCTCTGTCAAATAAATAAATAAAATCTAAAAAAAAAAAAGAAAAAAAGAATCGAGTTTAGGAAATCCTTAATCTTTAAAACTTCTGGCAAACCCGTCCACCCTTTCTGCCTAAGAGAGACTTTACCTTGGCTCTCCTAGTCAGGAAACAAATCTGCCCTCTGACTGGGGGGTGGGGTGGGGCGGAGGGACACATTATCTTCATCATCCAAGGCTGTGTATAGTACTAACATCCTTGACAGGATATTCCAGAGCAAAAGCTGATGAGGCATGCAGAAACACCATGGGGAATAATCCCCTCATATGCAGAATTAGTAACTTCTTTTTAATATAGACTTTTTTTTTTCATCAAACCACATTGCCCATTTAGTAATGAATGCCGTTTTATTATGTATGTGTGCATATATGCTGATTGGAATCTATAGTGAGTATTTGTGGCAACTAATGAGGAACCTCTGTTCCAGAGGAAGCTACATGCATACTTCAAATATCATTATTAAAACCTACATCATAGAAATGTTAATGAGCATAAGAGGTCTTAGAATAATTTTTCTTGGTGAAATGAATAGTGTTTAACATACGTAATTGGCTAGAGGAAAATTGTTTTTAGAGCAGGACTCTGAGAGAATAATTTTCGTTTGTTTTTAACCACTTTATCGAAAAGGACTCTATAAATTCACCTGAGAAGTTTGAATAGTTAGAATGTTTGAAATTAACAAGACAGGGAACAACAAATGTTGGAGAGGATGCAGAGAAAGGGGAACCCTCTTACACTGTTGGTGGGAATGCAAGCTGGGACGGCCACTCTGCAAAACAGTATGGAGGTCCTTTAAAATGGTAAAAATAGAACTACCCTACAACCCAGCAACTGCACTACTGGGTATTTACCCCAAAGATACAGATGTAGTGAAAAGAAGGGCCTTATGCATCCCAATGTTCACAGCAGCAATGTCCACAAGAGCCAAACTATGTAAGGAGCCAAGATGTCCTTTAACAGATGAATGGACAAAGAAATGTGGTTCACATATACAATGGAATATTACTCAGCCATCAGAAAGGATGAATACTTACCATTTGCATCGGCGTGAATGGAATGGGAAGGGATTGTGGTAGGCGAAATAAGTCAAATCAGAGAAAAACAAGTATCATATGGTTTCACTCATCTGTGAAATATTAGAAATAGCACAGAGGATCATAGGGAAAGGGAGGGAAAAACTGAAGGGGAAGAAATCAGATAGGGAGACAAATCATGAGAGACTCTGGACTCTAGGACGCAAACTGAGGGTCATGTGGAAAGAGGTGGGTGGGGGAATGGGATAACTGGATGATGGGCATTAGAAGGGCACACAAGGTGATGAGCCCTGGGGGTTATACACAACTAATGAATCATTGAATACTACATCAAAAAGTAATGATGTACTATATGATGGCTAATTGAATTTAAGAAACAAATTAGGGAAAAAAAAAAGAAGAAGAAGTGTGACTAGGGTTGCCATCTTGGTGTGTTCCCCTGGGAGCACATCTTTCACAGAAGATTGTTGCCAGAGGGTCCACAGATATAGACCGGGATCTCTACTGATCCTGGAGAATTGCTCCTATTACTATTTTTTCCTTATTAATGTGAACATGATTGTCAGAGGATGGTCTAAGACTAGTTTTTATTCTAATATATCAACTGACTGCAAAATTGTAGAAGAGCAAAGCATATTGACCCTCCACCTCTAATCCCCTGAGTTTATTGACATATCTAAAGAACCTAACACATGTTGTATAGCTATACATAACTACATATATGGGATGCTATCTGCAGCATTTGTACATAGTATGGTATTTATATATGATATATGCACATATCTCAGCATACTCATGTAGTATGGTTCTATATATAATATATAGTATTCTATATTATAGCATGATAGTCTGTAGAATGCTGGCACATGATTAACACATGGCTTGGGAGGGCAAGGGGAGTTTGGAGTCTTTACAGTTTCTGTGCCTTAAGTACTCCCACCATGCCCTACTTCAGACTATCAAAGTGATACCACTGACTGGGGAGACGGAAAGATACCTGCATAAGTGGCTCACCAGAGCCAGTAAGAGCTGAATCTAGTAAGAGCTGGCTCTAATACACGACCCTTAATGCCTTAATTTTTCTTAGAACCCAACTAGAAAAAAAATAGAATTTTTATTTTTAGAAAAGGCTAACTCTTGCTTACTTAAAAGCATTCAGTAAAAGTTGCACTACAATTAAAAAAATATATTTTATTTATTTATTTGACATAGAGAAACACAACTAGAGAGGGAACACAAGCAGGGGGAGTGAGAGAGGGAGAAGCAGGCTTCCCGCTGAGGAGGGAGCCCAATGTGGGGTTCGATCCGGGGCCCCCAGGATCATGACCTGAGCCAAAGGCAGTTGTTTAACCAACTGAGCCACCTAGGCACCCCAGAGTTGTACCTCAATTTAACAGAAGCTCAGAAACAAAAGACCCCATATGAAATTTTAACTGCTAAAACTTTCATCATGAAATGTGGCAGGTATTCCTCATTCGTTAATGTTATCTCCTTACTTTCCCCATGTTAAAATGGAGAAACTTTATAAATACTCGTCTAGTTTTAATAGAAATAAGAAGTAGTAAATCAGTACATTGTAATTGGTAAGACCACCCAAATAAAAAAGAGAAACGTTCTTGTCCTTGAAACAAGAATTCTTAGTAGAAGCAGTGCAGACTCTGAAACCAGTTAAATACTCTGAGTTACTTTAGGGAAATGCATTGCCTCCCCTTGTTACTTTAGAATCACTGTGTGACTGCTGAGGGCAGTGGTATCAAGTGGCAGATAGCAACATTCTGAGATATAGACTGACACTCTGTGGCAGCAGTCAAGAGTGAGTTATTTCAATCTGTGCTAGTGCAGCTGGAAAATTTACCTTCACATCGCTGGGATTCCATTTCAGTCTGTCATGATACACTACGCTGCACCTGCTTCTTCATGAGCCAGAACAGCAGTGCGAGGTGGTTGCTGAGATTTCTAACCTCTCGAACATAATTGCTAAAGCTAAATATCAAAAGAGGAGAAAAACTGTAAAAAAAAAAAAAAAATCCTCTGTGGAAGGAGAACACCAAAATGAATAGAGAGGTACAAAAACAAATGATACATATTAGTAAAGATGTTCTTCATTTTATTTGCATTACTTCTAAGCTCCGTCAATGCTTGAAAATGCTAGCGAGTGTTTGAGATTATTCCATTTCTTAAATTTCACAACTTAAAAAAAAAGGAAAATTAGTACAATAAGAATTTAATCTATACTTGTACAAGATGAAGTAAAAATAAAAGTTATTTTGAAAATTATTTATTTTAAAGTTACTGTTTGGATCATTTATTTTGGAGCATCTTTTTTGTTTAAAACATGCCATTAAGTGGGATGTTGATGTAGATTTCCCTTTCATTTTATAAAGGGTTATTAATGGAGTCCCGTAATTCTAAAGTATATGAGTAGGTTTCAGTTAATATGTGAATATTGTCAAATTACTTGCTAAGTTTTGTAGGTAAAAAGTATTTTCCCATATATTTTAAGATATTCCCTAGCATTCATCAGTTTCTCAAAGGGGAATATGACCTAAACATTTAGGGATTAATAATGGAGTTTGTATAAGTACAACAGACTTGATATAATTGATGTCTAACACACACACACACACACACACACACACAATTCATGTCACTCATCAAACAAACATGATACTGTTTCCCCTTTTTGCCTGGACCGATAGTGCCACTGGTGGAATCATCTTTTCTTTGGCCTATGGGACTGCTATTAGGGAAACTAAAATTGCATGAATATCACCTCCATTAAAGACACTATCCTGATTCCACTGGCACATTATCACAAATAAGCTTCCCCAAATATGGGAATATGGGGTAAATCAAAGACAAGTATAAGAATTACAGTCTGAATAAGGGGAGATTTAAGAAGAAAGTGTATGAGATTAGGACTAACACAAAAATAGCCAAGCATGGACTAGGTATAAATTAAAGAAAAATAGTACATACAGAGATTTAATTAATTTATTTTTTCTCAGCTATCTTATCAAAATATTCATATAATATCTGTATAGATAATTCATTAATTCTGACACTAATGTTTAGTCCTTGATATGGCAGAATCAATCTTTCTTTTTCTCTTTTCTTTCCTTTTGTTCTCCAGATAAAGTATTTTCCTCCCTCTCTCTCTTTTTCTTTCTTCTATTTATTATTTTCATATTTGGTACACAGTTAAACACTAGTCTGCTGTAATTATTTATTTCTGAGATGAATCTATTTCACACCTTCTTACCCTCTCAGGGAAAGCTAGCTTTTGTAAGATAGTAGTTTTTGAGTTTGGTTGTATTTGTAACTACTGAGAAGATATTATAATCTAATGCCTAAGTCACTATTTAAATCAGTTATCTCTGGGGTTAGACAAGGTATCTGTATTTTTGTAAAACACTCAGGTGAGATGCATTTGCAGCCAAGTGTGAGAACTATGGTTCTAAGAGAATACACTTTCATTATCTGTGTCCAAGATGGCCTTAATGTTCCCCTCAGCGTAATTAAACTTTAAACAGGGTTCTTCCTGATTCTGTTTCCTGACCTCCTTTCCTTAGAGCATTTGCTTTACAAGAGTGTACATTCTTTCTCTAGACAGTTTTGTCACTGGATAGCTGCGACCTCTGGACAGTTTTGCATCCTGGGAGTGTCTTTCTCAAGGTCTTAGTGGCCATCTCTTTGAATCTTTGAAATGTCAATACTGAAAGAGTTTGCACCCCTATCTCTGTGGAAAAGTAGGAATTTAACTCCAAGGGATGCCTTATTCCAAGTTGTAAAGCATCTCCTGTTATGAAGATAAGAGAAAGTTTATTTTTCCTGTGGGTGATACCCATTAACAACTGGAGATGGCCTATAATCCTCCCACTCCAAGTCTTTCTTTTTTCTCCTTTTTCAAGATTTTATTTATTTATTTGTCAGAGAGCAAGACAGGGAGTGCACAAGCAGGGGGAGCAGCAGGCATAGGGAGAAGTATACTCTCCACTGAGCAAGGGGCCCTATACAGAACTCTATCCCAGGACCCTGAGACCATGACCTTCTGCTGAAGGCAGAAGCTTAGCTGACTGAGCTATCCAATCATCCCTCCTGCCCCAATTCTTAAAAACCATCCTGCTCTTTGTTTCAGTGAAGATGAATCCAGCCTGCTTTCTTTGTAATTGTTGGGGGAAAAAAAAATGTTCTTGGTTTAACTTTGTCACATGCAATTTTTGCTTCCATAACTGTAAGAATAGATGCCTAGGCCAAGGAATTATTGTTTCCTTAGCCATTAATTTATCTTTTGCATAAAGCAGATAGCAGGAGCAACATGCCCCATGGGTTCTTAATCACAATGCGTGTGAGAATCCCATGGGGCACTTCAATCCTGATGACTGGCTTTTGCCCAAAGAAATTCAGATTTCATTTGTCAGTGGGCGGGATGTGATGTTTTTTTAAATATCTCCCTGATTGATCTCTATGCGCGCCTTAGTTTGAGAAACATTTAATTAAATAGTAATTATATTTTATACTGACGCATTAGTAAGTCTATCACAAGAAAGAAAGAGTTAAAAAGGCAAAAGTCATGCCAAACATTTTGAAATACAGACCTCAAAATCTCTTTACCATTAAACGCTCTTCTTTTGGGTATTGCTATTACTACAAAGATAATATTAGTTTCTTTGAGTTGGTTTTATGATTGTAGAATATAAGCTTTACCTGCTAATGTAAGTGCCATTGTAACAAAGTCAGGCTTTCTTCTAGCTTTCTATAGAGAATCCTGGCCTCCACTGCAAACACGCAAATCAGAATTTGTTTTCTACTAGATCTCTGGGGATGAGACCCCTGCCTTCCACCCCCACCAGAACACAGTTCCCAAAGGCTTCTTCCCTTCTCTAGCGATCCTGGCTTCACCACTGCATGACTTAAGATATTGCAGTTGAATTGGCATCCTGGAGAGGTCTTCACTGAAGTAGAGCAGGTATCCCGTGTGCTCTCTATTTAATAATGTCTACTTGTATACATTTCAGTTTCTCTGTGTGAGCACTGAGATACATAGCCAGGGTCTTCAAACACGGGAGACAAGAACCAAGAGCAACAGTGGAAGCTTGTTCGGTCACACTTCCAGCAATATATCGGCCTTTACACAGGCAGTGGTTGCCCTGTGCAGGTGGTGATAAATGGGAAACTGTAAATTCTGGAAATAGTGGTAGTAAATAGGTAGAAACAAGAGTGCTTCGCAGATAAGGATATGAAGTATACGCTCTTTATATTTTGCCAAAAATGAACTTCATATATTTTGTAGACTAGAGAGTTGTTGTAAAGGAAACACATTCATAACAAGTTGCCTGCTACAACTGTCAGCATTAAATTATCAGTAAAAGATTTTAATTAAAACATACATCATTACTAGCTTACATATTTCCTTCTCTGCATTATGTTTAAAAATGTCTCAGATAAAAAGGAAATAATGGCTTTCTTTTTGTCTAAAATTTCCAAAGTAATATATTATACTCTTTCTAATCTCTGGTGACCTTTGTTTCTTTTCAAGCACCCTTATTTGCAGAGCAGGTATGTTTTCAAACAGTATTCATAATTTGTTGAATTATATTCTCTTTATTAAATCTCTTCTTGGACAAAAAAAAACTGAAAAAGGAAGATAAATACTTAGTACATGCACTTATTTCTTACATTCAACTATACTATATTAATTGATTTATGTCTAAATTTATACCCTAAATTAACTAGATAGCACCAAGGAAAAATTAAATTTGTCTCATCAAAGTAATTTTTAATATCTTTTTTAAAAAGCTTTTATTTATTTATTTATTTATTTATTTATTTGACAGAAACACAGCCAGAGAGGGAACACAAGCAGGGGGAGAGAAAGAGGGAGAAGCAGGCTTCCCTCCCAAGGAGGAAGCCCGATGCAGGGCTTGATCCCAGGTCTCCAGGATCATGACCTGAGCCTAAAGCAGTCGCTTAACCAACTGAGCCACACAGGCACCCCAATTTTTGTTATCTTAATCAAGGTTTCAGTTCCTCCAATCACTTGAACTTAAAGTTCACCAAAAATGTGAAAACATCAGTTATTGTACCTTCATTAGACTACAGTTTAATGTAGTTTAACATAGTAAAATTCAATTAATTTCTCAATAAAATTTATTTTCACTTTTGACCAAATAAATTAGGCTAATATTAGTCATGCATTTTATCTATGTCACTCTATCTTCTGTTTTTTTCTTCTTCTAAAGTAACAATTGCATGCAATTTTTTTTAGATCTAAGGTTTTGATTCTAGATGCAGTTAAACTGCTTAATTTATTTTTTAAAAGTGTCCTCCTTTATTATACTAATTTGATAGTCATCTTCAGTTCTTCAACTTTATAAAACATTTAAAAAATATGACACAGCAAATTAGAGAAATGGAGTTGATGTTAGTTAACTAAAAAGAACTTTTAAAGGAAGAAACGTATTTGTGGCAGAAATTGTCAGAGTCAAAGAAGAGTTTGCAAAAGAAATGAGGTCTCCAAAATGTGTATTATTCTCTTTACCCTCAAAGATATTAAAAAATAGAAAGGGGCACCAGGGTGGCTCAGTGGGTTAAGCCTCTGCCTTCGGCTCAGTTCATCATCTCAGTGTTCTGGGATCGAGGCCCACATCGGGTTCTCTCCTCAGCAGGGAGTTTGCTTCCTCCTCTCTCTCTGCCTGCCTCTCTGCCTGCTTGTGATCTCTTTCTCTCTGTCAAATAAATAAAAAAAAATCTTTAAAAATAAATGAATAAATAAATAAATAAAAACAGAAAGTTGGTAAAGGAGAGAAGGATGGGCAGGAAGGGTTGAAGGAAGGACCAAACCTAGGAGAAAGTAACCGGAGAAGAGGGTAAGAAGAACATAGACTCCAAGTGCCAGCACTTACTGATGGTGCAAACTGGAACAAGCTTCCCTTCTTATCTGAGCCTGAGCTAAACATAAACCAATTTTGGACCCATTCTTACACTTCACCCTACAACAAACATAGAGAAAATATTTGGAAGTAGCCTATAAGAAGAGAAAAACAGTATCTACAATGGACCTGTGGTCATAATAAGGAAACTCCACTTACAGTCAATCAATAGAACAAACTGAAGTTCTAAAGAAGTCATTTCCCACCAGGCCTCCCAGAAAAATCCTCCAGCAGCACAGCTTTCTCTTGTAGCTTTATTCTTTTCTGGAGTTTGTTACATTTTATGAAATGTCTTTCACAGTATCTTCCCTCTTCCAGGGCTGAACAATTTCATTTCAGAAGGTTAAGTGGTTTTGTACTAATAAAACAATCTAACCTCTCGTGTGCCTGGTTGGCTCAGGTGCTTAAGCATCCTGCCCTTCCTCTGCTCAGGTCATGGTCTCAGGGTCCTGGGAATGAGTAGGGAGTCTGCTTCTCCCGCTCCCTCTTCCCGCCCCCCTCCTGCTCATGGGCTCATTCACTCTCTCTCTCAAATAAATAAAATCTTAAAAAAACAAAGCAAAACAATCCAAAGCTCTCTCTCTTTGTTCATTGACTCCATCTTTTCTCGTAGAAACCCTCACTCCAAACCTCACTACAATGTTTGATGGAAAATTTCTTTCTAAAATAAATGCAGGAAACAATTTTATCCTCTTTAATTATTATTGAATATGAGAAATAGATTCTGATACAAAGTTGGCTAATTAACTATCCATGTCAATAGCCATATACATATAATCATTGCTATGGTAGAAAGTTCATTTTAGACCCTAAGAGATTTAGATTTAAGTTAGGCTATGCCTCCCTCTTTTTATCCAAACACAGATAAAATATGGATATGTGAGTGCTCTTCTGAAGATTAAATGAAAGAACATGTATAAAACACCTAGGATAGTTTCTGACCTATCATTGGTGCTTGATAATTATTAATGCCTATTTTCTTTCTTAAGGAATGGCAGGGCAAATTCTATGATAAGAAAACAACTCAGCACAGTAGGTCCGGTACACTTTTCAAATAATTCTCTGTACAAGAAGCAACTCATTATATATAAAAGTTGGTCTCACGCATATATATATATATATATATATATATATATATATATATATATATATATATGTAGTTTGTGGTAGTTACAAAGACGAATTTTGCAGAAAATCCTGGGATTGTTCCTAAGAAATGTACTTTTCCACTGAGGAAAATAGAAATGTATTAAATATAGCAAGTGTCCTTTAAATTTCAGAGGTTTGAAAGCTGAGGCTGGTAAACATTTAAATTGCAGTTCTTCCACCTAGAAACCAGCTTTTTACAGCTTCCCTCATGTGCCTTAAAAATGGAATTTTCGAACTTAGAGTATTCATCACCTTTTACATTAAATCTACTGGCTAAGCAATTCTTATACATGCACTGATTTAAATAATCATAAGGCTTTTCAGGTATGCACATGCACATTTAATGTGTTATTTCTTAAAATAGAATGTATTGATCATTTAAAGAAGGTTATTAGAAAGTCTCAAGTACTAAAAAGATGTTAAGCAATATAAATCAAATTTTCACATAAATTTAGCCAAATGCTAACACGACATCCCCTATACCACCTAGAAGTCCCCTGGAAGAATTACAAATTAAGAATGTTCCTATTTGCTCAATTAAAGTCTTGATAAGAACATATGTCATTTCTGTAAGGGTTTAATGTAAGTTATAAACTCACCCAAGATTGGCACATTTCCTGCCATATTGTCTCTTACACTAGTCATTGCTATGACAAACAAAATAGTAAATTCAGGCCAAAAGCAACCTTTCAAAAATATTTTTTAAAACTCTAGAGGAAACTAAATTACCTTTTTGCTGTGTTTACAATAATGAGGAAACCACTTTCTAACTTTCAAAGTGGCATCCTTGATATAATGAGATATAATGTGATTTAAAACCAGTGATTTTCAGTGTGTCCTCTAATAGCAGACAACAGATAAGAGGGCTTATTTTATAAACATGTATTTTAGACTCCCATTAGGGTGACTCCATAAGAATACATTTCTCATACCCTTTCAGATTCAATGATAGATAAACCAGTACATAAATATAAGTAGAAACCAGAAAGAAAAAAAATAGGGTCAGAATGAAACAAATAAAATGAAACTACAAAATTGTGAATGGGATTGAACCATAGAATCACCCAGTTTTGGGTCAGAAAAAGGCAACAGAAACATGTTTTGTTTCGTCCAAGGTAAAAATATTTTAAAAGGCTTTTAAAATAGGTCCCTGATCCCTTCCTTGAAATCAGAAATTCGAATGGCATTCTTTATTTGTGAAAGGAATGAATAAACCAAGAAATAAACAAACAAATGAATACTATTTTTCAACTACCACCATTAAGTGGACTGACCCAGAAAAGCAGGAAGACAAAAATTAAACTCTTCAATCTGAAACGATACCAGACCATCTGGGTCTGAGATATCACTGATTTAATCTTGGCACAAGAACCCCAAAATTAAACCTTAATTTTTTTTTTATTGGACAGTCCAAGGAGGATACAGAGGGAACTAGAAAAATGTCAGACAGGTGGGGATAAAAGCAAACAAAAGTGAAAAGGGAAAACAGTCCTCAAAGCATGTCTTTTTACTGAAATTTTTAGACATATTAAAAAACACATGCGCGTACAAGTTGTTTATAAATTCAATAAGATGAACAATTAGATATGAATAAATTCCAGGGGAAAAGACAGTTTTATGAAAATATCTAATAAAGACTTCAAAGCCTGTATACACTCAAATTGCTCAATGAGGTCAATTTTTTTCCCAAAATTTTCATTTAGTAAAGCGCGACAAAATAAAGAGAAGCATAAATGAAACAAGAAGAGCAATATATATAGGAACAGTAATTAGAAATCTTGGGGGAAAATTAACAACCGAAAATATGAAATTAATGGGATTAAGTCTGTACTGGATACAAAGAAAGAATTAGTGCTTGGGAAAAATATCCTTAACAATTCATCTAGCATGTACTTATGAATTTATTCAGAATTCAGCACATATAGACAAAGATAAATGAAAATTAATAATAGAAAACTAGTCCTCTACAGCTATACTCTCCAATGCAATAGTCACTGGACACATGGGGCCATATTGAACAACACATATACAGAATATTTCCATCATTGCAAAGAGTTCTTGTTCACAATACTGCTATACAAACAATAGATGATTAAGTGAGAGTTTCAAATATCCGTAAACCAGAATGGAAAGATTGGTGGAGAAGCAATATTTGAGCCAGTGATTGTGAGCCTTTTGTCATCCTCAGATTGAAAATAAACATAAATCCAAAAGTCATAAGTAAAAAGTGAATATAAACCCAGAGTAACTAATAAATATTATGATTAAGAAGAAAAGCCTTAAAAGCTCTCAGACTAGATGACAGTGAACTATAAGAAGCAGTTATTGGGATGTCAACAGATTTGTCAGTAAGAACTAATACCAGAAAACCAAGTAGCAACAGTGTCAAGATGCTCAAGGAAATTATCTGAAAACTTGGAATTTTATACTCGACCAATGAGGGCAAAATACATTTCCCAACTTAAAAATGTAAAAGGACTTTCTGCCCTCAGCCCTACACTAACAGCAATTTGCATTTATTAAATGATGCACTTTTGTAACAGTTAAGATTATTAAAGATATGCTCTCCACCAGCCTAATTAACTCAGTTATTCCTTAAACAAACAAACTAACAGACAAAATAAACATAATAAACTGTGTGCTGGTCATATCCCTATTTTATATAGAAAAGGAAGAAATTAAGACATAAAAAGTCATTCATCCAATATATGAAGAAGCTACAATTCAAACAGACATCGTAGTTCCAGAGATAATTCTCTTCAAAACTCTGTTATTTCAGTAGAAACCCACAGGGAGAGGTTTAAAGAAAAAAGAAAACAAGGAATTCAGAGTTAAGATTTTTAGAAACAAAATACCTAGAGATGTAAAAACTAAGAACTGTAAAATTATAATACCAACAATTCTACTCCATGCCATTGGAAACCTGAGATGAAGAGATCACACCAGGCTGCATAAAATCATAAAGTATTAAAACTGACTCAAGGAAAGGAATAGAACATTCGAAATGGCCTCCGTTAGTCAGGATTCTACAGAAACATAACATACACAAAGGTTTAAGGGAATGTAATTTGCTCAAGAGTCTTTGCACAGAGATGGGGCAGAGGTAAGGCACCCAAACTCGCCCACGGCAGGGAGCCACAGAGGGCACCCGTTAGCACCTCCAGCTGCAGAGGAAAGGAACCATTTATCCAGAATCCAGTGAGAACAAGAGCTGTGGGAGGGGATGGGACTTGAAATATAGCAAGCAAATACAGAAGAGAGAAAAGTAGAAAATGCAGCTGCAGGAGAAGTAGAAAATAAGCAGTTCTAACTAAAGTCATTAAAAATTTGACTTGGTAAACAAAGTTAGTCCCCCTTGAACAATTAAAAAAATATATGCGGCTCCTATGCTTTTTACTGGCATATTTCAAAGTATGTGCAAGGAAAAAACAACCATTATTCTTTACAAAGATAAAGAGATAAGGAAAGCCACCCGAACTCATTTTAATAGTTCTGTATAACCTTGATTCTAAAACCGGACAATGCGAGAAAAGAAAATACACAAGTCAAAATTAGTTAGACATAAAAAATATATGATACGTATTTACCAAGTGTCAGAGGAATTTAAGGGAAAATCCATTAAAACACAATTGTCTACATTAACACATTAAAAAAATGATCCTCTCAATAGGTACAGAAAAATATTTTTTCAAAATTTCACTCGCTGCTTTTATTCAAACTCTTTGGAAATTTGGAATGGAAAGAACATTAGCTAGATGAAGTTTATTAAAAATAAAATAGGGGCACCTGGGTGGCTCAGTCGTTAAGCACCTGCCTTCAGCTCGGGTCATGGTCCAGAGATGGAGCCCTGCATGGGCTTCCTGCTCAGCGGAAAGCCTGCTTCTCTCTCTCCCACTCCCCCTGCTTGTGTTCCCTCTCTTGCTGTGTCTCTCTCTGTCAAATAAATAAATAAAATCTTAAAAAACAAACAAACAAAAACAGAGTGGGGCACCTGGGTAGCTCAGTGGGTTGAGCAACCACCTCTTGATTTCCATCCAGATC
>PITA01015529.1:0-49815 GCA_004023965.1 Spilogale gracilis
CCCACTTTAAAAATATTAGTTTTAGGTGTATAACACAGTGATTTGACCATTCTAAACATTATGTAGTGCTCATCATGGTACGTGTAATCACCATTTGTCACCATACAACGCAATCACAAAATTAGTGACGACACTCCCTATGCTCTACTTTCCATCTCTGTGACTTACTTATTTTATAACTGGAAATTTGTACCTCTTTATCTCCTTTACCTATTTCGACCATCCTCTCATCCTCTTCCCTCCCTGGCAACCACCAGTTTGTTCTCTGCACTTATGATTCTGTTTTTGGCTTTTGTTTGTTTTTTAGATTCCATGTGTAAGTGAAACCATATGGTATTTTCTTTCTTTGACATTTCACTTAGCATAATACCCTCTAGGTCCATCCATGTTGTCACGAATGGCAAGAGTTCATTCTTTTATATACCATTTCTTTTTTTTTTTTAAGATTTTATTTATTTATTTGACAGAGAGAGAGAGACCACAAGTAGGCAGAGAGGCAGGCAGAGAGAGAGGAGGAAGCAGGCTCCCCTGCTGAGCAGAGAGCCCGACGCGGGCTTTGATCCCAGGACCCTGAGATCATGACCTGAGCCGAAGGCAGAGGCTTAACCCACTAAGCCACCCAGGCGCCCTTGTATACCATTTCTATCTTTAAAATGGTGAATCTAAGCTCTCTGCTCCTCCCCAACAGCCAGCTCAACTTATGGTACAGTGCCAGCCATGTCCTTGAGACACAACGGTGAACATCGTAGTAAAAGGATTTGGCTTTACTGGGCACTTGGTCAGCAGGGCTGCTTTTAACTCTAGTAAAGTGGATACTGTCACCACCAATGACCTTTTATTGGCCTCAACTACATGGTCTACATGTTCCAGTATGAGTCCACCCACAGCAAACTCAATGGCACAGTTAAGGCTGAGAACAGGAAACTTGTCATCCATGCAAAACCCATCTCCATCTTCCAAGAGTGATCCCTGCCAACATCAAATGGGGTGATGCTGGTGCTGAGTATGTTGTGAAGTCCACTGGGGTCTTCACCACCATGGGGAAGGCTGGAGCTTACTTGAACAGTGGGGCCAAGAGGGTCATTACCTCTGCCCCTCCCGCTGATGTTTCCATGTTTGTCATGGGTGAGAATTATGAGAAGTATGGCAACTCCCTCAAGATTGTCAGCAATGCCTTCTGCACCACTAACTGCTTGGTCCCTCTGGCCAAAGTCATCTTGACCACTTTGGCATCATGGAAGGACTCATGATTCATGACTCCATTCCATCAGTACCACCCAGAAGACTGTGATGGACCCTCTGGGAAGCTGTCACATGATGGCCATGGGGCTGCCCAGAACATAATGCCTGCTTCTACAGGTGCTGCCAAAGCTGCAGGCAAGGTCATCCTTGAGGTGAATGGGAAGCTCACTGGCATGGCCTTCTGTGTTTCCACCTGCAGTGCATCAATCATGGATCTGACCTGCTACCTGGAGAAAGCTGCCAAGTACGATGAAATCAAGAGGGTGGTGAAGCAGGTGTCAGAAGGCCCCTTCAAGGGCATCCTGGGCTACACTGAGGACCAGGCTGTCTCTTGTGATTTAACAGTGACACCTATTCTCCCACCTTCAGTGCTGGCATTGCTCTCCAAGACCAGTTTGCCAAGCTCATTTCCTGGTATGACAACAAACTTGGCTACAGCAACCACGTGGTGGACCTTATGGTCCACATAGCCTCCAAGGAGTAAGGGACCCCTGGACCATCAGACTCAGAAAGAACAAGAAGAGAGAAGCCCTCAGCTGCTACGGAGTCCTTGCCCCAACTC
This sequence comes from Spilogale gracilis, assembly GCA_004023965.1. Taxonomy (NCBI): domain Eukaryota; kingdom Metazoa; phylum Chordata; class Mammalia; order Carnivora; family Mephitidae; genus Spilogale; species Spilogale gracilis. The sequence continues at coordinate 1,805 of PITA01015529.1, forward strand.
ATCCCCCAACACACTGAGAAATCTCCCGACCTCTACAAAGGTAGAGAGTTCCATCCCAGAACCCATAAAGAAGGGGAGGGACTTGGGGAGCCCTCCCTTGTCATGTACCATCAATGTACATGTACCATGTACCCAGACCCCCTCCCCCACCAAAGTGGTGAATTTAAATAAAATAAGCAGCAATCTAGGATAAACTCTATTATTCATGAATATTTGCTGCCCTTTCCCTCGTCTGTCCCATTAACGTCTGGTGTGGCCATGCCGCTAAATCTACCCCATTATGAATTACTAAATCATTCTTATTAGGTTACTGTCATGTCGCTTAAGAGCATACTTCACTAAATAAAACAAAACTTTCTCCAGATGATCCTTGTCTCTTCTAGCTAATTCTTTGCTTCCCTCTCCAGCTAAACTGCTCAAAAGACTTCTCAGTTTGCTGTGTCCCACTCTTTATTCTATTTACTTCAAATAGGCTTTTGTTCTCATTTTTCCCTCTGTTATGGTTCTTAACATTACCAGTGATGTCCATTTTTGTTAAAGCCCAAAGGCTCTGTCTCCATCTTACTTAACCCCCCAAGATCATCTGAAAAACTTGGCCACTCCACCTCCTTTCTCACATCATTCCCCCCTAACCTTCCATGGTGCCGCAACTGCCTAGTTTTACTCCTATCTCATGGGCTGCTCCTTCTCAGTCTCGTTTGCTGGACCTACTCTTGTATTCAACCTCTCTAGAAAGTATGCTAGTTGTACTCCAACTATTCATTCCCCTGCTCTCCAAAGTAATAGAAAACTGTACTTTTAGGTGGGCATCTGGCTACCCAAAATAATGACAATCATTAAAAAAATTTTTTTAATTTAAATTCAATTTAAGTAACATATAGTGTATTATTAGTTTCAGAGGTTCAATTTGGTACTTTATTAGTTGCATACAACACCCAGTGCTCATTACATCATGTGCCCTTTTTAATACCCATCACCCAGTTACCCCATACCCTCCCACCTTCCCTTCAGCAACCCTCAGTTTGTTTCCTTTCCTATAGTTGAGTCTCTTATGGTTTGCCTTCCTGTTTTCATCTTATTGTATTTTTCCTTCCCTTCCCCTATGTTCATTTGTTTTCTTTCTTTTTTTAAAAATTTATTTTATTTTTTCAGTGTTCCAAGATTCATTGTTTATGCCCCACACCCAGTGCTCCATGCAATACCATATATGGGTGACATCATATGGTATTATGACAACATTTTCTGCCTTCCTTTTGTGCTATGCCAGTGTGACTAAGAACTCATCGAAAGGACATAAGAAGAAGTGATACATATGAATTCTTGCTCCTCTCTTGCTAACTGTAATGTATGCTACCTCTGAGTGTTGGAGTGATCCAAGATTTGGTTCAGGGCCTCTTATCTTCTATGTCTACACTTTCCCCCATTCAAGTCTGTAGCTTTTTTTCGGGGGTGGGGGGAGAACGAGCAAGGGGAAGGGGGGAGAGAGAGGGAGAGAGAATCCCAAGCAGGCTCCATATTCGGTGTGGAGCCCAATGTGGCATTCTGTCTCACAACCCTGAGATTATGACCTGAGTTGAAAGCGAGTTGGACACTTAACTAACAAAACCAACCAGGTATCAGGTCTGTAGCTTTAAATAAAAACTGTATGCTGGTAACTCTCATGTCTCTGTTTCTAGTCTGACTTCTCCTCTGAGTACCAAACCGATATCTTTAAATGACTACTGGACATTCCTACTTGGTATCTCATAGACACCCCCAACTTAACATGGCCAAAATAGGCCTGCTGGTTTCTGCTTATCAGTCCCTCAAATCATTTCACTCTGAGCTTTTGCCATTTCAATAAATAGCATAACTACCTTCTTATATGCTCAGGCAAAGGTTTAAGAGTTATCCTCAATTCATTTTCCCTCATTTGCCACATCCACTCCATTAGTGGGGAACTACTTCCAGAAATACATCCGAAATCATACTGTCTTTTTGGGTACAGCTACATGCCAACATGAGGATTCCTCACCTGAACCATCCCCACCACCTACACAGTCTATCTGCAATGCATCCTCTACACAGCAGCAAAACTGATCTAAGAAGATCACATCTCTCCTTAGTAAAATCCTCAAATGGATTCCAGTTGTAATTAGAATAAAATCCAAACTCATTACCAGTCCTGTAAGGCCCTACCTGGTCTAGTGCCTCCATCCTCATCACCAAGAGCTTTCCCTCTCCAACTTCTCTATCTTCCAGCTGGACTGGTCTTTTGTCATTTAAATAGGACAGATTTGGGGTGCCTGGGTGGCTTAGTTGTTGGTTGCCTGCCTTCGGCTCAGGTCATGGTCCCAGAGTCCCGGGACTGAGTCCCTCATCGGGCTCCCTGCTCAGCAGGAAGCCTGCTTCTCTCACTCCTCCTGCTTGTGTTCCCTCCCTGTGTTTCTCTCTGTCAAATAAAATCTTAAAAAAAAAATAAACATGACAGATTTGTTGTTCAACTTAAATGGGGTTTACAATACTTTTCAATCTGTGGCTTGATATTTTTCATTAGTTTTAGAAGATTCTCAGCCATAATCTCTTTCCTCTCCCTCTGGGACTTCAATTACATATATGTGAGACCTTTATACTATTTCTCATGTCTTACATTCTTTTCTGTATTTTCTACTCTCTTTCTGTGATTTTTGTTTGGATATTTTCTTTTGTCTTTATTTTCCAGTTTACCAGACCTCTCTTCAGTTTTGATAGGCCTGCTGTTAAATCCATCTGTTGAGATTTACTTTTATCTCTTTAACTTTATTTATTATTAAAATTTTTTTGAAGTAATCTCTACACCCAACATGAGGCTCAAGCTCACAACCCTCAGATCAAGAGTCCCAGGCTCTAACGACTAAGCCAGCTGGGTGTCCCTCATCTATTTTGCTTTAAATTATAGTTATTTCATTCTTGGTTCTAGAATTCAATTTGCCTTTTTTTTTTCTTTTTAGTTTCTAGTTCTCTAATAAAATTATTCCCCATATTTCTCACTCATCATAGTTACTGTTAAAGTTTGTCTCTGATCTTCCCAAAACCTGTATCTTCCCTGAGTCTGTTTTCATTATCTATTTCCTTTTGATTTTTGGACATGCAGTCATATCTCTTGGTATGCGTGTTAATTTTTATGCATGATAACTTGAAGAACTAATTTGACGCTCAGAATAATGCTATTTTCCTTCAGAGAAGATACACATTTGCTTCTGGAAAGTTCTGATGGGAGCAGATCATCTTCACCTAAGCAGGGATTAAGCTGATTAGAAGCTGAGTTTCAATCTTTAGATAGGCTGAACTATATTCACTACACTCCTTCTAGGTTGAAATTCTTAGGGAGTTTCAATGAAAAGTTTGGGGTATTTACCAAGGCCCTTCCTGCAGATGGGTCCTGGACTCCCAGTTTTTGTCCCTTTAGTCTTCTAAAATTGCTGGGATCTCAGCTAGCTTCTTCTCAGTCACTGCTTTTAGCTCAGCATCTTTTTTTTTTTTTAAAGATTTTGTTTATTTGACAGAGAGAAACACAGCCAGAGGGGGAACACAAGCAGGGGGAGTGAGAGAGGGAGAAGCAGGCTTCCCGCCGAGCAGGGAGCCCGATGTGGGACTCGATCCCCGGTCTCCGGGATCATGACCTGAGCCGAAGGCAGTCGCTTAACCAACTGAGCCACCCAGGCGCCCCTTAGCTCAGCATCTTAACCATTGCTTGCAACTTAGCAAATGTTTGAGGGGGGAAAAAGCAATACCAAATGTCAGGCTCATCTCTTTATGCTTCCCTTGTCTATGAGTCTAAGCTTCTTAAGTCCTTATTACCTTGGCAGTTTCTGATACTTTCAAGCAGCTGTTCTCAGAGGGAGGGGTGGTCTTTTATAATGAGCCGGTTAATTAATTTCAGAAGCATAAATCCCCAGGTTTATTATAATCTTGGGGATTATATGGATTGGATTATGGATCGTATTGTGCATTTCTCCTTTCTCCCCCCCACCCCGCCCCAAGATATGCTGAAGGCCTAACACTTAGTACTTTGGGATGTGATCTTATTTGGATATACATAGGTAATCTAGTTAGAATAAGGTCCTAATCCAAAAGGACCAGTGCCCTTCTTTTTTTTTTTTTTTTTTTTTGTAAAAAGGAGATTTGAACATAGTCACAGACACACACAGTGGGAAGATTATGTGGAGACACAAAGGGAGAAGGCAGCCATGTAAGTGGAGTGATGCATCTACAAGCCAAGGAATGCCTGAAGCTACCAAGTTAGGAAAAAGTGATGGAACAGTTTCTGGAGCCTTTACAGCATGGCCCTGCCGACATCGTGATTTTGACTTCTGACTTCCAGAACTAAAAGACAATACCTCTGTGCTGTTTTAAGCCATATGTTTGTGATACTTTGATACAGCAGCTCTAGGAAACTAACACAGGGCCTTTTTATTTGAGGTATGGGATGGCTGCTTTCATGTGCCAACTTGCTGGGTCATGGGGTGCCCAGATACGTGCTTAAACACTATTTCTGGATATATCTGTAAGGGTGTTTCTGGATAAGATTAACATTTTAATCAGTCAACTGAGGAAAGCAGATTGCTTTCCTCAGTGTGGGTGGGCATCATCCAATCTGTTGAGGGTTTGAATAGAAGACAGACTGGGGAAGGTTAAATTCTTTCTCTTTACCTATTTGAATTGGGACATTGGTTTTCTCCCACTTTCAGACTAGGACTTACACCATCAGCACTCCTAATTAAATTACCTCAGGCTTTGACTTGAACTTACACCATTAGTTTCCTGGTTCTCAGGCCTTTGGGCTGAGACTGGAATTACACCACCAGCCCTCTCTAGCTTGCAGATGGCAGATCGTGGGAGTCCTTGGCCTGTGTATGCCAATTCCTGATGATAAGTCTGTATCTGTATAGCTACTTCTCCACTCTACTGATTGTGTTTCTCTGGAGAACCTTGACTGCATTAGTTAATACAAGGTCTTACTCCTTTAGAATGGTCTTTCCCTAGATCTTTACATGGGTGCCTCCTCTTCAAGTATTACCTGTCAGAGAAATCTCCCCTAATTTTCTAAAATGATTTCCTCTCCCTGAGTTATTCTCTATTATAACACTTATTACTATCTAAAACAATTTTATTTGGTTACAGACTTACTTTCTGTCTTTCCCATCACTATTCCCCCCAGCTCCAACCAGAAAATAGAGACTTTGAGGGCTGAAATTCAGTCCAGCTCACCACCGTCCTTTCAGTGTCTAGAATAGTACCTGGCACTTTGTAGGAACTCACATATTTGTTGACAGGTGATGGACTGCTTCCCTGTGTCCTAGGCAACAAAGTGCATTATCAAACTTTTTGATCTTTGTTAAATTTATAGGTAAAAAGTGGTGCCTTTCTTGTAGTTTTAACAAACATGAGTGAGATTGAGGAATTTTTTTATAGGTTTGAAAGCTATTTATATTTTCCATTTTGTGAAATATATATTCTGTCTTTGCCTATTTTTCTAAAGGCTTATTAATCTTTTCTTTTTGATTTATTTGAAGGTGCTCTTTCCCTACCAAGTAAATTAGTCCTCTGACATCGTTCGCAGATGTCTTCCCTTAATTTATAGCTTTGCTTAAGGTAATTTTTTTGCAATGTATAAAATGTTTAAATACATGAGTTTACTAATTTTTCTTCATGAGTTCTTATTTTTATGTGGCCCTTTTTCTCATAGGTTGAAAGATAACAAGATTGGAGTAATTCCCTTGGATCTAAATACAGACACCTTGATGAAAGGTTTAGAGTGATCTTTATACCCATGGCTACAAAATAAAGAGTTTTAGAAAACTTAAAAAAAAAAAAAAGATGGACACCATATGGTGAAGATGGCAGGGCTGTTCTACCAGCTCTGGACCCCTTGGCTATTAACCAAGAGAGATATAAACTTCTGTCCTGTTTAAGTCCTTGTATATTTGGTTATCTGCTTTAGGAGCTTATTGTACATGCCATCACTAATACACCAAACCATCACAATCAGAGGAACTGGTTTGTTTCACATACTTTAAATTACAAAATAGTGGGGTTTTTTTATTTTTATTTTTTTGGTAATAGACTCTGGGTGTCTTTAACAGACTCTGAGTGTCTATAACATAAAACTGGCTATATGTTTTCTTTTCTTTAAAGATTTTTTTTATTTGACAGAGATAGATCACAGGTAGGCAGAGAGGCAGGCAGAGAGGGGGAAGCAGGCTCCCTGCTGAGCTGAGAGCCCAATGGAGGGCTCGACCCCAGGACCCTGAGATCATGACCTGAGCTGAAGGCAGAGGCTTAACCCACTGAATCACCCAGGTGCCATATATGTTTTCTTTTTATTAAAATTCAAAGACTGGTCATGTTTAAAAAATTATGACTAGAACTCCATTGAATAAAGGTTTCAATACAAGACCCACAGCAGCAATTAACATAGAAAGAGAAGGTATAATGCTTTACTTATATCTCAGTTAATCCTAACTTTTAGAGAAAGCAATTATTATACTCTTAGGTTAGATGAAGACACTGATTTTTAGAAAGTCAGAGAACTGCTTAAGGTCTCATGGTTAATAAGTAGCATATTGGGCACTTGGGTGGCTCAGTGGGTTAAAGCCTCTGCCTTCGGCTCAGGTCATGATCTCAGGGTCAAATAAATAAATATCTTACTTGTGATCTCTGTGTTAAATAAATAAATAAATAAATAAATCGTTAAAAAAAATAAGCAGCATATCTGGGACTCAAACCTAGGTCACTATGATGACACAGACATTTTCATTGCATTATCCTTCATTTAGGGAAGCCTTGATGCAATTATTTTTTTTTTTTAAAGATTTTTAAAATTTATGTATTTGTCTCAGAGAGACAGAGAGGGAAAGAGAGGGAGAGAGCACACAAGCAGGGCGAGTGGCAGGCAGAGGGAGAAGCAAGCTCCCCACTGAGCAAGGAGCTGATATGGGACTCGATTGCAGGACTCTGACCTGAGCCGAAGGCCAACGCTTAACTGACTGAGCCACACAGGTGTCCTGTTGATGCAATTATTGCTGCTTTCAAGTTAGGCTGTTTTAGATGGCTATTTTCATTAAATATTTAAAACCTATAAAATGGGGGTGCCTGGGTGGCTCAGTCAGTTAAGCAGCTGCCTTTGGCTCAGGTCATGATCCCAGAGTCCTGGGATCAAGCCCCATGTCAGGCTCTGCTCAGCAGAAGGCCTGCTTCTTCCTCTCTCCCTGCCTCTCTGCCTACTGGGCTCTACCTCTCAGTCAAATACATAAGTAATAATCTTTAAAAAAAACCCTATAAAAATATATATGTATTTATATCTTAATTGAGTAGATTAAGCAATGTAACAAAATATAGCCACAACACCGTGCTATCAATTCACTCAAAAAGCAGAGAAAGAAAGTTAAAAATATACTTTTTATCTGATAAAGAAGGACACAAGACTGGAAAGGAAAAGAGCAAGGCAAGGAACTCCTGCTTTTCATTCTAGGTTATTCCCTTAATTTTTGAACATGTACATGTATTATATTGGTAAGACAAAGGGGCATCTGGTGGCTCAGTTGGTTAAGTGTCTGCCTTTGTCTCAGGTTGTGATCCCAGGGTCCTGGGATTGAGCCCCGCCTAGGGTTCCCTGCTCAGAAGGGACTCTGCTTTTCTCTCTGCCTGCTGCTCCCCCTACATGCGCTCTCCTTCTCTCTCTCTCTCTCTCTCTCTCTCAAATAAATCAATAAAATCTTTTAAAAATGTATATTACATGCAACATAAAGGTTACATTTTAAAGCCAATAGTTTTATTCACCTGTAGTGGTGACAAATGGATTCCCTCTTTTTCACCCCCCAAAAAGTAGGATCACATATTTCTGTATATATTAAGTTGATCCAGCTGAGATTACTACTTTTGTAGATTACTGGGAACATGCCTCAACCTAATGTGGAAAGGAAATGATATAAAAACCAAAACAAGGCCTTGGAAGTAGAAAGATTTGTTTTTGAGTCCCCATTTTGCCACTTCCTAACTATGTGAATTTGGGCAGGTGATAACCTCTCTGAACCTCAGTTTTCCTGAAATTGCAAAAAATAACACCCGTTTTCACGGTTGTTGTTAGACATAATATATGTAAAGCCCCTAAAATAATGTTTAACAATGAGAAACTTAATGAATGGCAGGATAAAGATAGATAGAGTCCCCCAAATAACACAAACAGCTAAATGTGCAGTGATAGTGAAATAAAGTTCTTGAGTAACACTTTGACTTCAGATTTTCTTAAATCCTGTTTGTCACAGTAATTTAAATTATTGCTGCAAGTGTCAAGTAGAATTACATATAGTTCTAACGATGAAGTAGAGCTAAATAAAGTGAGTCAGTGACTATGGAACTAATTATGGTTTCTGAAAGGGGAGACATAAAAGGCTATTTTTATACCTTTCTCACAGATACTCTGTAGATACAAGGATCCAGGATGCCTGTCGCGGCACTTGCACTCATTTTGCACATAAATGAGAACTTCTTCCTCCAGTGAACACAGTTTGCTTGCACCACTTCCCTGAATGGGGGAAGAAAAAAGAGAGAAACAATTAATTACTATTGATGACAGGTTAAAAAAAGCACTGTCTTTCACTCCAGTCTAGAATGCAAAAGTGATAGATTAAAAGCCAGTATTTGGAAACATGAAGAAGACCAACTTTTAACAATGTGATCCGAAAATCTCTAGAAGGTTTTAATTATCCACAGAAACTTAAAAAAAAGAGAAATTACTTATTAGTTTAAATCAATATAAATTCAAGTTTCAGTGCTCATTCATTCAGCATATATGTGGTTATTTTTGGTGTGCTGGTTATGTGCTAGGTGCCCGAGATATGAAGACGAGAATGACAGTGTCCTAACCTTGTAGGGCTTGTAATTTGCAGTTAGTATCAAAGACAGCAATGTAAACAAATACTTGTTCTGAAATGAACTCCTGCTACAGTTTTACTCCCGTTCCAGGCATAACAGCAGTTACCACTTGCTGTCAGTTTACCACATGCTATTTAACCTCACAGCAACCCTAGGAGGTAGCCGGCATCCATTTTATAGATAATAAAGATGAAGCACAAGGAGAAAAGTTAACTCAAGGTCATTTAGGCAGGATATCACAGCACTAACATTCAAACCAGTCCCGTTTAAACTCAAAAGCCTACTTGTCCACGAAGGAAAATTTGTATTTTTGCCACCAACTCTGCTCTTTCAAGTTTCCAGGCCTTTGGACTTGCTGTTCCGTCTACTGTTTTGTGTTAAATGTGTAGGGGGTGTGGCCCTCAAATGCAAGGAAAATTATTCCTCCAATACGGGAAGAAAAGAAAGACAATTGGGTGAAAATAAAGAAAAAATTGGAGAAACCAAAAGGGAAAGGCAAGAGAGCCCAGGCTGAATAGTTTTTGATAGAATGACAGGGGATGATGAGTGAGTTGAAAATTTAGATAAAGGCTGAGGACAGTTAGGAATAACTGATGTGGTGAAAGTGACAACCAACTGGGAGCTGCCTCAGTGAATAAAATGAATTTGTATTGGGACCAATCGGTCTGGTTTTATGGATTTTTCTATCAACACACAGAAATCCAAGAACAGAAATCACAAAACCAAATATCATTTAAAAACCATGATCAAGGGGCACCTGGGTGGCTCAGTTGGTTAAGCGACTGCTTTCGGCTCAGGTCATGATCCCGGAGACCCGGGATTGAGCCCCACATCGGGCTCCCTGCTCTGTGGGAAGCCTGCTTCTCCCTCTTTCACTCCCCCTGTTTGTGTTCCCTCTCTAGCTGTGTTTCTCTCTGTCAGATAAATAAATAAAAATCTTTAAAAAAAATCAAACAAAAAACCATAATCAAGTATGTCTTTGTATGTGGTATGTACATGCTATGTTTACTTATACACATATAAATAGACTCACAAAGGGGAGAGGAGGGCATATATTTTGTCACAGGTTTCAGTGTGATTACTTTAGCCATTTTATTTTTTCATTAGGAACCTTCAGTGATTGGGGCACCTGGGTAGCTCAGTTGGTTAAGCGTCTGATTCTTGGTTTCAGCTCAGGTCATGATCTCAGCGTTGTGAGATGGAGCTCTTGAGTTGGGCTCTGTGCTTAGCAAGAAGTCTGCTTCTCTCCCTCTCCCTTTGCCTGCCATTCTCTCTCTCCCTCTAAAATAAATAAAAATCTTTAAAACAAACAGGAAAGGAGTATTTACTGAAATACTGATCTAGTTTGGCTACAGAGTAGAGGAAGCAACACTAAGTCTGGTGGGCTTGAGAAGAGATTAAAAAACAGCACAGCATCATAAATGTGGGCAGATAACTGAAATTATAGTGTAGAACAGAAATGAAGAATATGTTTTCATAAAAGATGTAATATTAAATCTTAAAGGAAAAAAATACACTTCCATAACCCTATGTTCCCATCATGAAAGCATGTGGAAGTATAAATCTTGCTGGTAAAGGTAAATATTTAGACAAATACAGAATACTGTAATAATAGTGTGAAAATTGCTTTTATACAGTATAAAAGGTCTTTCTTAAACTCTTCCAAAAGTAGAAGAGAGTACTTTGAAATTCATTTTATGAGGCCAGCATCACTCTGATACCAAAGCCAAAAATATCACACACACAAAAAAGAAAACTAAAGGCCAATATCCCTGATGAACACAGATGCAAAACTTTTTTTTTTTTAAGATTTTATTTATTTATTTGACAGAGAGAAATACAGCGAGAGAGGGAACACAAGCAAGAGGACTGAGAGAGGGAGAAGCAGGCTTCCCGCCGAGCAGGCAGCCCGATGCGGGGCTTGATCCCAGACTCCGGAATAATGACCTGAGCAGAAGGCAGTCGCTTAACCAACTGAGCCACCCAGGCGCCCCTCTCCTAAATTTTATTAGACCTCAGAAGAAAGAATTCAGACAAAAGGACCAATTTTTTTTTCTTTTTTCAATTTTAAAATCTTAAAAAAAAATAAGAAAAATAAAAAAAATAAACCTTTCACCACTTCCCCATATCTTTGGAGGATTAGCTCCAACCTACTTAACATGGTCATAATTAGGTCCTTGTTTATCTTTAGTCTCTTGACCCTTTTTGTCTCATACTGCTTGTCATTCCCCTTTTACTTCACACTATTTCTCATTTGTATGCCTTGTTCATGAGGTTTTCTTTCCTCTGTATGCCATCTACTCTCCCTTTCAACTTCCTACATTTACCAATTTAATTCTTACTTAGTTTAGTCATGACCTGCTCTAGGAAGCATTCCCCTATTCAGCCTTCAGGTGAAAGCCTGGTATCATGTATGACGTGGTCGGGCTTGGTCCTGCGAATGCCTCAACGTCTGCCATTCTGTCCTAGAGTACTGTCACCCAGGGGAGGGGCTGCCGAGAACTGGCCGAGTTGGCTTCCTCCCTCATTCCATTCAGTCCTCATCTCCCAGGATGCAGTTCTCTGCCTTGTCTCTGGCAGATGCTTCTATTATTATATATATTTCAAATGAACCAATATTTGTAACAAATTTTAAAAATTTATAAGCTTAAAAATAGCTATGTCCTTTCTTAAAAGGAATTCAAGTAGAAAAAGATATGATAATTTAGGCAATCTTTTTGATTTTATATCATCAGAGTAATAGCCCTGGAATATTAAACAAATTCTCTAAAAAAAGAAAAAAAATTTGTATGCCCAAGGCAATTACTCAGAAATTTTTGTGATAATATTTAATGTGTACACACACATGCAATACACATGCACATACACACAGCTGCCAGAAAGCTGTCCAAACTACAAAAACAAACAAACAAAAAAGTGGCAAAGCTAGTTCGTGACAGTTTGTTATACTGATTCAGGGTTACCATGGAAACAAACTCAGACTACTTAGCAACTGAGACAAAAGTCACATTTAATAATGTTTTCCGTTATGTGAGTCATTAATTTCCTATGAGTTTCAGATAGTTGCTTAACCACTTTCAAGAAACAAAGCAAAAGAATAGGATTTGTGTTGATACCATGGAAAATCAAGTATTTCTAAGATAAATGATAAAGCAGCTGATTGTAAAATATATAAGCAAAGGACTTAAAAGAAGATAAATGTTGTTATGGCCACTGTTTATCCTTCAAGAGTAAAAAAAAAGTCTAAAAATCTTTAAAAGCTTAATATAAAATATAGTGAAAATTATGGATCCATTTTTTGTAACTTAATTACTGTACCAGTAAACTCCCAGTTTTAATATTCTAAGAATAACTTGCATATGTATACTCTACATATATATTTAAAATTATGCCATGTCTTGGTAATTTGAAGTATTTTTAACTTTTTAGAAACAGTGATCAAAAACTGCTGTGAGGAATGCAAGCTGTTTTGCCAGACGATATTATTGCAGGGAGGTTAAGTGCTTGTATCCAGAGCCAGTCTGCTCGGGTTCAAATCCTGCCTCTGCTACATGTCAGCTGTCACACTGCACACATTCCCTAACCTCTCTGTTCCTTCCTCTATAAAATAGGGGTGGTAATAGTACCTCACCTCAAGGGAGTTTTTGGAAACGAAGTGAATTATTTCACACAGTGTTTGGAAGGTGTCTAGCTTACAGTGGATCTCAATAATAAATGTTAGAAGTTGCTATTATTAAGAATATTAAGTAGTTCCAAATCTATCTATGTTTTCCCCCCGACAGAAATAATGATTACATTTATAAGTAGGGAATTTTCTGCAACAATCAAAGGTTTCTATTTTCTAAGAGATATAGATTCATGAGAAAGTAAACTTTTGGGAACTGAAGCAAAAATAAATATTTTAAGACTCCAGGGATAAATTAGATCTGCAAAACTGTGACTTTTAATTAAAACACTAAGTGTACATGAATCTCTTGCACTCTAGAGGCATTTTGACTTGTGTAACTGGCTGGACAGTACTATCATTCAGTGGAAAAAAACTTAACACGGGATTTTCATTCATTCATTATTCATTCATTTATTCATTCATTCTGCTAGTAGTGTTAGTGAAGGAAATGATGATCCAGAGTTTGAACACGTTGAGGTTGAGGAGCCTGAGGGTCTCTCATTTGAAAGTGTCCAGTAGGTAGACAGATACAGAGACCTAGAACTCAAAAAGAGGGCAGGGCTGAAAATACAAATGTTAAGTCCTCAGCATGTTAATGGCCACTGAAATCATGGGTATGGATAAGGCCATTCAGGGAGAGTGGGTAGAATAGAAAAGGAAGAGGGCAAGAGTCTGGAACTCTCACACTGATACATAAGGTTCGGGAGGAGAATGGGGCAGGCTAAGGAGACCAAAGAGTAAATGGAGAAGCAAAGGAGATCTTGTTGTCATTGAAGCCAAGGGAAGGATTTTTAAGAAGGAGCTGCTCAAGAATATCAATTATGGCAGAGAGGGCAGATAAGATAATGATGAAAACGCAGCAACAATGAAGTCACTGAGAACATGGAGAACACTGGCAAGTGTAGTTTCAATGCAAAGGTGAGGGTGAAAGGCAGATTACTACAAGAGGTAGAGACAGTAATAAAGTGGAGAAAACGAGGGTGGCAGTCAGATGGGGAAATGGGGTAGAAAGAAGATTTCAACTAACATGCAGGAGACTTAAGCGTGTTTTAGTGCTGATAAGAAAGCATCTCTAAAGAGAAAAAGTCAAAGATTTGAGGGGTATGAATAATGGCATCATGGAGGACCCATCTCTGAGAATGTCAGAGGGGATGTCAACTGGACAGCAGGTGTGGGGGACTGGCCCTGGACAGAAGAAGGGTCTCCTCTTTCATCATGAGGAAGGGAAGAGAAAACATGCTCTAATGCAGGCATATTTGCTGACAGATCACTGTTCATTCCCCAGAATCCTTTCTTTCTTTCTTATTTTTTAAAAAGATTTTATTTTTCTATTTGAGAGAGAGCAGGAACTGGGTCGGAAGGCAGGAGCAGAAGGAGAGGAAGAGAGAGAATCTTAAGCAGACTCCCTGCTGAGCATGGAGCCTGATGTGGGGCTCGATCCCACAACCCTGAGATCATGACCTCAGCCAAAATAAGGAGTGAGATGCTCACCAGACTGAGCCACCCAGGTGCCCCAACCCAGAGCTCTCTTGATGAGAAATTTCATTTAGAGACACACACTACTATTTGGCATACAGTAGGTCCCCAAATAAATGTTGGAATACTTGAATGCTCATAGTCTGAATATATTAAAATCTTTGAAACCTCATGCAGGAAAGATTATCATTCAATGACTAGCAGATGTCCTAACAGGAAAAGTCATTTTTAAAAAGTATGCATGGGGCACGTGGGTGGCTCAGTTGGTTAAGCCACTGCCTTCAGCTCAGGTCATGATCCCGGAGTCCCCAGACTGAGCACCACATCGGGCTCCCTGCTCCGCGGGGAGTCTGTTTCTCCCTCTGACCTTCTCCCCTCTCATGCTCTCTCTCATTCTCTTTCTTTCAAATAAATAAGTAAACTCTTAAAAAATTATGCAAAATTATGCCATTTTTATTGTATGATAACTGAGTAGCTGTTTTTATGAGTAAAATATGAATTTATGTTCACCTAAAGAGACATGTATTTTTAAGTTCCCAATATAGTCATAGATTTTTTTTCCTTTATACTTTTTGATCCCATTTCTAAACATTTAATAGAAACCCATTAGAATAATATAAAAAAGGAAGACTAGCACCCAGTTCACCTGTCAGTTAACATATAGTTTTTCTATTTATAACTTCTCAGCTTAACAGCCAGTGAAAGAAAAGCAAGATGATATACGGAAAGATCAAAGGATAGAGAACCAAGATGTTTTCTATCATGAAATAAATAAGTGAGTTGTGTCTAGTCATTTAACCTATTGGGGCTTCAACTTGTTCATTTAGAAACAAGTGCTAAAACTAGATGCTGAAATTTCATGATTCCCATGTGTCAAAATAAATATTTTTGACAAGAATATTTTATCATCCAAGACAGTTAACTTATTTTGCTGTAAATATACACATTCTACATAGCATTATTTCCCTACTTTCTAGAAAGGACAGTACAGATGAAGAAAACAATTTAAAAAATGAAGTAACAGAGAAAAAAAAACATCCCTAATCTAAGAAAAGACCTTATACTACAGTTAAGAATACACAGGATAGTTTAGGAAAATTGAATGAAAATTACACAAAACTTAAAAAAAAAAAAAAGCTGCAGCTGGCCAGTGAGAACCTCAAAGTCTCTGGAACAAGGTGCTGCGAGTGATGTGGCCTGGGAGGAGAAGGATGAATTTTTAGATGTGATCTACTGGTTTCAACAGATCATCGCTGTGGCCCTAGGTGTCACATTTGGGTAGTGTTACCATTGTGGGGTTTCCTGGGAATAGCAGGATTCTGCCTGATCAATGCAGGAGTCCTGTACCTCTATTTCAGCAACTACTTACAGAGAGGTGAGGAACAATATGGTGGCACATGGGAGCTCACAAAAGCAAAGTTTATGACATCTTTTGTCTTGTTTATTTATGGTCATTTGGATCATTTTTTATACTGGCATCCACAATGAATGATGGTGCACAGACTGCACCTGCTCTCTGTCTGGTCCAGAGAAACCTCACAATTAAAGCACACAAATGGGATTGTAGGGGCACCCCAGCCACATGGAACCTGAAGGACCCAGGTTTCCTGGACCGAGAATCTGTGTGTACTGCAAGGGTTGTGATCTGAAACTTTTTCAAGAACCATCTGCCTTTTCTGCAAGTGTCTATCACCAACCATGTCTTCTAGGATGAAACACCTGTTTTTTTGTTTTTTGTTTTTTTAAAGATTTTATTTATTCGACAGAGAGAAACACAGCCAGAGAGGGAACACAAGCAGGGGGAGTGAGAGAGGGAGAAGTAGGCTTCCTGCCGAGCAGAGAGCCTGATGTGGGGCTCGATCCCGGGTCTCTGGGATCATGACCTGAACCGAAGGCAGTCGCTTAACCAGCTGAGCCACCCAGGCGCCCCAGAAACACCTGTTTGATGGGAGCTGTCATTTAATTCGATGCACCTCTGGATCCAGAGGAAGCATTAAACAGTCCTCCTCACTTCTCCATCAGGTGTACAGTTTTTAAGCTATCAGTGGCATGTCAAGTCCTCTGCAAACAGTGTGGCCCTATGTGCATGGGCCACAGCCCAGTACAAGCAGCATCTAATAACAGTTTCCACCGGAGAAGGTTTTTGGGTACTTGAATAAATTAAGTCTTTAATTGAGGGGAAAAAAGAAAACTACACAAAGCTTCCCTATTTCAATAAGGTGAAATCCTTCATGAACACTTGTACTTAAAATCAAGCTATGTACATAGGAATGAGAATATGTTTTCCACAACTCTTAAAAACAAAGGGAAAAGGGGATTAACTTCACATAACTAATAAGCAGATGTGAACTATGGATTCTATACATAGCTCCAAATATCCATTGTGTCTGAAGGAAAAAAGGATATTCTGTCAGATGTGCAAGGACTATAAAACCCCCAAAACAACAACAAAGCAAAGAAAAAAATTACCACACAGGTACCCTTTCTGAATAAGACACCTAAGTCGTGCAAGATTAAGAAAAAGGAATTAAAAGTTAGACTTTAAGAATCAAGAAAAGGGCAAGAAACCAAGTTAGTGGGTTACCTATTCTTTCAAAAATACTTTACCTTTGAGCAAAAGGACTTTTTTATTCTTTCTGAATAGTCTAAAAGCATGTAAAAATAACAATTGTAAACATCTTATCTTCTGTCACATATTTAGCCAGTTTCTACATCAAGAAATGCATGGTTCCATTTTACCTGTAGATTAAACACCAGATTCTTCAACTACATACTCGGCCCTCATGGCCTGCTTTTAAACTCCCAAATTTGATCCCCTATGATTAATTTCACTGACTCTTCATTAAACTGAATTATCCACTATTCCCTGCCTGGGCTTTATATCCTTGTACTGCATGCCTGTCTTTAGGATGTTCTCTCCCTTGGGGTGCCTCCCAAAAGTGCTGTCCTCTTCCCACCATTTGACCTCATCTACAGGGTCTCTGGGGGAGAAAGCAAAGTTTAGACTCTGAAGACTTGGGCTCAAGTCTAATTTCTTTCTTTCTTTCCTTTCTTTCTTTCCTTTCTTTCTTTCCTTTCTTTCTTTCCTTTCTTTCTTTCCTTTCTTCCTTTCCTTTCTTCCTTTCCTTTCTTCCTTTCCTTTCTTCCTTTCCTTTCCTTTCTTCCTTTCCTTTCCTTTCTTCCTTTCCTTTCCTTTCTTCCTTTCCTTTCTTCCTTTCCTTTCTTCCTTTCCTTTCTTCCTTTCTTCCTTTCTTTCTTCCTTTCTTTTTTTTTTTTGTAGGCCTCATGACCAGCATGGAGCCCAAAGTGGAGCTTGAACTCACAACTCTGAGATCAAGATCTGAGTTGAGATCAAGACTTGGAACTTAACTGAATGTGCCATCCAGGCGCCCAAAAATCAAATGATATTTAATTCACATACATGTTATACAGATAAGTCATATATAAAATATATATAATTATTTATATTATTTATATATAAATCATGCATACTATATATATAGTACTATGATTTTACATATATATATATCACTGTGTAAAGAACAAAATGTTGTGAATCCGGACTTCACTCAAAAGCTTTTTCTATGATACAATTTCTGAGTCCATGGGTAAAATTATTCTCTTGTTTTGATAAACTCCCAGGACATTTTATGTGTGTCTGGAGCTGCCTTGCCAATAAAAGATACTGAGAGCAAGAAAGATGGGACTCCAGTGAAGTTTTGCTGTGTGTTACGGAAGTACTCCCCCTTGGGTATTTTCACAGGCATAATTATTGAAAGGAAACTCTAGAGTATCGGAAGAGGATTATCTGCTGCAGTTAAGTAGTGGATTCAAAAGAACATGCACAGGCCATCAGGACTGATTTTGAGATAGAGATAAGAAGAAGAATGTAGAATGTTTACACTCTTGAGATTGGGAGTGAAAGGAGCCAGGGACACAGTTGGAATGTGACAAAACAGCAGGAAAACTGTGCTGCGAAGGCTCTACTCTGGCTGTCTTGGTAATTCTTAAAATAATGATAATGCTATAATAGGGAGGAAAAACTAACACAAAGCAAGTGAATGAAAGTAAGTCACAGCAACACAGTCTAGTGAGTGCTACTTTGAAGGGTGGTCTGGGGAGGAGATGGAAAAGGGGAGAGATCTGGGTGGTGGCGAAAGGATGCAGAGGACTATACTGAGCATGTGGGCCGGGAGCTTTCCTGAGTGGCAGAGACCCATCGTGGTGTCTCCTGCTGACTGTGACTACAGTCAGTGTAAGCTCTGTAATTATGCATCACACTACAGGTCTATACCATTCCTCACATGGAAGGAAACCCCAGGAGGACCAGAGTAGATGAGCTGGAAAAACTGCAATGAATATTTTAAATAGCTTCTCAATTTTTTTTTTTTGTATGCTGGTTTTATATGGGCGACCTTAGTAAAAATAACTCTCACATTCATTTTGGCTTACTATCTATCAGCTAGAATATATAGTTTCTCAAACGTGGAACTGGCAAGAGCTAATATTGCAGGCGTTACTGAATTCCTAGTTGATTCACAAAGGCTTACGCTATATTAGTATAATGAAAGAGCTTATAGTGCTCAGTTGTCTATAATTAAAAATGCCTAGTATCAGTAGCTTAATGACTGAGTTAATTTTTCCATGAATAGAAGTGCATTGATAGAAATTGTAAAGGACATTTATGGTTGCTTATAAAAATTTCTTTACTAATTTAGCCTACGGGCAAAATTTTGCAACCAATTATTTTCTTTTGCAGGGACTATGAACAATCTTTTCTATGTTTCTGGGATTGTTATTTCTAAAAGTGTCTCTGCCTTGGACACAGAGAAAATAGTGATGTCTTTATAGGACACTCCCAAAGAAGAGAGTCACTTGAGCTTTCTGAAAGTTATTCCTTACCCATAAGAAATTACCAAAAAAAAAAAAAAAAATTTACCAAAATGCAGAGACCTTCGTGTCTAGGCTCTACACAGAGAGGACACACACACACACACACACACACACACACACACACACACAAAACAAAAACAAAACCTAATGGGACTTTGAACAGGCCCTAAAAGATAATGAGATAAGATAAAAATGTTAACAGATTTTTTTAAAAAATGTTAACAACTCTATGTTTAGATACCAGCACCGGAGAATTTCCAGAAATTGCTATTGAAATGTGACTGCAGTCTGTGAACAAGGAAATATATAAAATTTTAACTAGAAAGAAAAATGTCACTAAATGAGAGTTTATTCCAATGCTATGCTAATGATGACTCACTAAAATGAAATGAAGCAAACATGTAAGGTCCAAAATCAATACTATGGTTACTTCCTCATTCATTAAGATAAAGTAAGACTTGGGTGTAAGCTAGTTTCTAAGCCACAATGTTTGGAAATAGTATTTGATTACTAAAAGCCTGAGAATTTCTTCTAAACCAGTAAGCAGGTTTCAGGGCAGAAAATTCTTTTTTTTTTTTTCTTTGAGATAACAGAAAGGTGTTCAATCATGGGTTTGTTTTAAATATTTCCATCCCTATTTTCTCTTACAGTGCTTCTTTGCCCCAACCTAGAATGTTTGGGCCTCCATTCCAAAAACAAATACATAAAACTATTTTTTTTCCTGTTTTTTCCCCTTTTACCTAGTTCACTTTTCTCCTCTTCATTAACAAAGTTCCCAAAAGCACAGTTACGCTCAACACTTCTGCTGCTTCACCACCTGCTCACTCCCTGACTCCCTGAAACTTGGATTCTGCTCCTATGACTTTAACAAAACTACCCTCCGAATTTCACCACTGGACAGCCACATGCAAAAGCAGGAAATTACGGCATAGACAAAAATTAACTTGAACTGGATTAAAGACTTAAACCTAAGACCTGAAACATAAAACTCCCAGAAGAAAATACAGGTAGTAAGCTCCTTGACATAGCTCTTGACAGTGATTTTGGGTTTGACTCTAAAGCAAAAGTGCCCAAAACAAACAAATAGCACTACATCAAACTAAGAAGCTTCTGCAGAGCAAAGGAAACCCTCAACAAAATGAAGAGGCAGTCTCCTGAATAGGAGATAATATTTGCAAATCATATATTCAATAAGGGGTTAAGATCCAAAATTAGAACTCCTACAACTCAATAATAAAAAAAAAAACCTGATTAAAGAATGGGCAGAAGAAATGAGTAGACATTAAGGATGACCAACAGGTATAGGGAAAGGTACTCAACATCACTAATCATCAGGGCAATGCAAATCAAAACCACAATAAGATGTCACTTCACACCTGTCAAAAAGTGAAGAATCAAAAAGACAAATAAGTACTGGTAAGGAAGTGGAAAAAAGAAATACTTGTACACTGTTGGTGGGAATGTAAATTGGTACAGCCACTGCAGACAACAGTATGGAGGTTCCTCAAAAAATTAAAAATAAAACTACCATAAGATCCAGCAATTCCATTGTAGATAGAAAATAAAAACAAAGACTATTTACAATAACAAACAAGTATTATTTACAATAGCCAAGATATGGAAACAGCCTAAGTGTCCTGACACATGAACGGGTAAGTGGATCAAATGGATAACTTCCAGTTATAAATTAATAAGTCACAAGGATATAAAAGTACAGCATGGCGACTATACTAATAATATTGCATTGCATATCTGAAAATTGCTGAGAGTAGATCTTAAAAATTTTCACCACAAGAAAAAAATTTTTTTAACTATATATGGTGGCAGATGACTTATTATTGTGGTCATTTTGTAATGTATACAAAGTCTCAAATCATTACTTTGTGCATCTAAAACTAATATAATATTATACACTATATATATAATGTTATACGTCAATTATGCCTCAATAACAAAAAAAGTTCACCAGACTCGCTGATTGTCAAATAAAGAGAGCAGCTTTTATATCACTCTATTTCACATACTATGGCAGAGCTGAACGCTTTCTCCTCTAAAGATTTTTCCTCAGTTAGCTTCTGTGATGCCACATTCCTCCTGAAAATTTTGGACTCATTTTCCTTAATTACATCTTTGTCTACCAAGGTTCTATCCTCTGGCCTTTACGCTTTGTTCTATACATCATCTCTGGCTTTAATTACCTATCCACGTGGATTATTTAAAAATCTAGTTATGCAATCCTGACTACTCTGCTCAGTTTCAGAAATAAATTTTCAGCTGCCTACCAAACATCATTATAGACCTTGCTTGTATCTCACGTTCAAATGTTCATGGGAAAGAGCTCAAAATGGGCAAGGAAAGGAATAGCTTGAAAGCAATAGGAAGATCCAAAGCAGAAGAACTGTTACTTAATTTATAGTACATTCATGAAAGAATATTACGTATGGTACTATTAAAATAACATGCTGAAGTGTCTGATAATGTGGAAAATGCTTACAATAGTAAAAAGAAAGCAGAATAAAAATTCTGTATGTAATTTGGCTTCAACTGTGTAAAAAATGAACTGGAAGAAACTGGAAAGGTACGTTTCAAAAATTTAACAGTAATTATCTCTGATGGGTAATATTTTTGTCTTTGTAATTTTATTTATTTTCCTGTAAATTTTCTATACTGAACTTGAATTAATTTTTGGATCAGAAAAAAAGGGTATGGTAGGCTCAAGGTCATACTGCATATAGAATAAAATAGTGTCTTCATAGAATAGCATCCAAGGCCTACCAAAATCTGGTCCCTGAGGCTGTCTTGTCCTTCACTACAGCCCCCAAACATGTTCCGTATGCTTTACTACTTAGGTTCTCCACACTGTCCACTTTTATGGTTCTGTGTTCCTGCTTATCAAGTCAATTTCTCTCCTACTCTTAAGCAGGACATTTTGACCCTGAAGATCTTTGCTCCCTAAACCATAATACAGAGCTGGAGAGACATGCTCAAAATTTCCTCTTGGTTTAGCTAGAAAGAAAAATTCTAGAAGTTTTTTTTTTTTTTATCTAATTCATAATGAATACTACTGTATCAATTATAAGCTTAAAGGTGGCTAAAGGGGCACCTGGGTGCCCAGTTTGTTAGGTGCTGACCCTTGGTTTTGGCTCAGGTCATGGTCTCATGGGTTTGGAGATTAAGACCCGTGAGGGGCTCTGTACTCAGGGCAGAATCTGAAGATTCTCTCCCTATGCCCCTCCCCTCACTCGCGGGCATGCATTCATGCTCTCTCTCTCAAATAAATAAGTAAATCTTTTCATAAAAATTGGCTAAAATAACTCATTAGCTAAAATGATTAAAATTGCTTTTGTCTATATGAATTGCCAGGAAAATTAATTCTTAACAGATTTATTTGAGAGAGAGAGAGAGAGAGAGAGAGAGAGAGAGCATGAGAGGGCACTTATGTATGACCTGAGTGGGAGGGAAAGGAAGAGGGAAAGAATCCCAAGCAGACTGCACTGAGCTTGGATCCCAATGCAGGGCTCTATCTCACGACCTTGAGATCCACACCCAAGCCAGAAGAGAGTCCTATGCTTAAAGGACTGAGCCACCTAGGTGCCTCTCTTAACATTGTTTAGATGTGTAAAAGATGATCCTGAAAAATTGGGACTTTATACAAAAAAAAAAGCCACTATACACATTCTAACATAAAAATTAGGATATTATAATTTTTATACTTGTTTTATAACTCATGTTTATTGCAAAGGATACAGAAAAATAATTTTATGAAAAACCGAAGTGAAAAGTACTAGAAATAGTTCAACTGTCTAGAATAGTACCTGGCACATAGTAGACACACAAATATTTGTTAAATGAAAGAATGAACTAAGGACTTAGAGTATAGGATTGCGGGGGGGGGCGGGGAGAAGGAATGCTTACAAGGCAGCAAAATGTATGGGTCAGAATTGCACAGAGAGAGGGAGAGGGAAGTTAGATGGAGGTGGGGTCAGCGATACAGGGGAGTGGGCTGGCACTGAACAGAAGGAAGAACATTTATCCTCTGAAACAAGATGACAAGATTAGGGAAGGTGAAGATCAACTCTGTAGGTAGGGGCTATGAAACAGAAAGAGACAGATGATCAAGAAGGTCTTGGAAGGCAAGACACACATGACCTTGTTCTTGCATGCCTAGAAGTAGTAGAGACAGCTGGAGCAACTGTCTTGTATTACCTGGTCCTTAGACAGAGTGCTAAATTATTTCATGTCCACACTGGAAATCTTTAGGCCATTCAGTTCTATGCATACCTCTCATCCCTGTAATCCATAGGAAAAGACCAAGACACAGGTCCTGGTCGCCCAGCCTCTCTGAATCCCCAGCAGGTTCTTTCTTACTGTTCCATTCTTCCTCACTCGGATTCATTCTATTGCTGCTCTCCTTCCCAACTCATTTGACTGTCACCTGAAACTCTGATCCCAGAGGGTTAAGTAAACTCTTACAGTTTCAACCTCTTCATGTAACAACACTCTACTCACTACTTAACTGAAACCAACTATCTCATGAGGACACTGCACTGAAGCCTTTTAGAGTAGGTGATGTTTATTTTCTACCCCCACTTTCCACAGAAGGCAGCAACCTACTAACTTTGCATAAGTCACTCCTCTGCTTTCGGCTCCGTAGATCTTACAGTATCAAAGTGAAGTCCAGACTCCTTGTAGAGACCATTCTCTCTCCCTCTCTTTATGTGTCAGCAGTAATACACAATTATAGTAGTGCCCTGCCCCCCCCATCCATGGGGTACATCTTCCAAGACTCCCAGTGGATGCCTAAAACCTGTCAGTATGGAATCCTATTTGTACTAGGTTTTTTCCTATGCATACTTATGATAAGGTTTAATTTATAAATTAGGCACAGTAAGAGACTGGCAAAGATAACCAACAATGAAACAGATGTGGTCTCTCTCCTAAAATACCATACTGTACTCTCCCTTCTTTTTGTGATGACGTGAGATGATGAAATGTCTGTGCTGAGTGAGGCAAACAACAGAGGCATTGTGACATAGCCTTAGGCTACTGCTGGCTTTCTGATCATATGTTAGAAGGAGGATCATCAGCTTCCTTACAGCTCTTGACGTCTGGTAATGGAAACTACAGAAAGCTGAACCATAAATAAAGGTGGAAAATATTACAAACAGGTATCCCTCACTTTCTGAAGGTTTGTGTCTTGTCACTTTAGGAAAGACCTATATTAGTGCCAGCTAACTGAAAGAAATCTGAAGAGGATTTTTGCTTTCATGAAAAAAGCTGTTACCATTAAATAAGGTGGATCTTTCCTAAATGTGAAGGGGTGGTATGTGAACTTTTGGAAAGGGGGAGTGCTACTCTCTCCCTTATGCCATCGGCTTATGAAAGATTTCACAGGAAAGCTCTACGTTTGGACAGTGGGTTAAACCTGTATTCACAGTGCTCCCAGTATAAGCCTGCTCTTCCTTGCTACCATGTATATGTACTGCTTCTTCTATCATTTCATTTCCTTCTCCAGCTAGACTTTTTTAAAAACCTTGCTAAGGAATTCTCCTCCATGATGCTTCCCCTATCTACCCCACCCCAATAAACAGTTACATATTTCTACCTTCTCTTGTACTTATTTTTACTACCATAAATTTGCACTACATGGAAATTTTTCATTAAAGCAATTAAAAGAACAAATTTGGGTAAAATGACTGGTAGGTAGGAACAAGAACTACAGAAATTGAGTGAGAGGTAAAATCACAGTGGGACAGTGAGAAAAGATTTCATTCATTCAACAGATAACTGAAACAGTATGTGTAGTAAACACTGCAGGAAAGCAAAGGGGTGGGTGGGTCGTAGGCTGGGATACGTACGGGCATAAAGCCGATGACATATTTGATTTAGCTCTTGACGAATGGTTGGAATTTGAATCAACTACAAGAATGGTGAAGAAGAGGTGGGAAAGGAGAGAGTACCAAGGAGAAAGAACTACACAAACATTTGGCTACTATAAGCTGATCAGTCTGGGATAAAATGGGTGATTTAGGGAGAGCAGTATTAGGAAATACAACTGAAAGCCTTAATCATAGTATCCTGGAGTCAGGAAGGGCCATGAGAATCACCTAGGACATCAATCCTTCTAATGAAGGACAATGTCCCTGATGGAGAAGGTACCGAGGTAGCCTATTCACTGTGCTCTTCTAAGTATTAGAGATTACTTTTCCAGTATTACACTTTAGAGAGTCATGCCTTCTTTAACATGTCCCCACTGATCTTAGCTTCTGTCCTTTTGATGCGCTCAGCATAAGCCTATTCTTTTTTTTATGGGATAGTCTTTCAAATATCTTTCATTTAATTGATTGGTGACCTTGAACAAATTATGTTGTTTTCTGAGGAACAACTTTCTCATTTCTAAAACAGTGGTGTGACAAGGGTGCAAGGGTGTCTCAGTAGGTTAAGAGTTTGACATTTTTTTTAAAAGATTTTATTTATATATTTGTCAGAGAGAGAAAGCACCTGTACGTGCATGTGTGCACACACACACACACATAAGCAGGGGGAGCAGCAGGCAGAGGGAGAAGCAGGCTCCCCAAGCAAGGAACCTCATGTGGGACTCGATACCAGGACCCTGGGAGCATGACTTGAGCCGAAGGCAGACGCTTAACTGACTGAACCACCCAGGCGTCCCAAGCATCTGACTCTTAACCTCAACTCAGGTCTTGATCTTAGGGTCATGAATTTGGCCCCATGTTGGGCTCCACACTGGGCATAGAGCCTACTTAAAAGAAATAAACAAAACCTAAAACAAAACAGTGGTGTGACAGAAGTTAACTGTCCCCTGTTATCTCTCCTCCCTTTCTCTTTATCATAATTGAATCTTTTTTCTGGGCCATGGACATCCAGCAAAGACTATCGTTCTCAAACTTTCTTGGAGCTGGATGTGGCTTTCTGCTTAAGTTCTGGTCAGTGGGCTCCGGGCAATAGGAACCTCCCCTTCCCCTTTCCTTCTTTCTAGTGGCTAGAGCTCGGATGTGGGGTGAACCAACTTAGTCCCTGTGGATGAAAACAATATCCTGGGCATGACAGAACAACAAGATAAAGCCAGGGCCCCTGACAACTTGAAAGAGCAGAGCCACTACATCAGCTTGAATTTACATAAGAAAGAAACTTCTATATCTTTTAAGCCACTTACTACTTTTTAATATGTGTGTTCAGCACTCAACATATATCCTAACCCAAAAGGAGATAACATCTCTATAAAAGGGATTTTTATAAGAATAAAATTAAATATGTAAAATATATACACACCCTTTTTTGTTTTAGTATTTGAAGACTATCATCTTCTCTCTTGAGACTCACCTCATAATTCGAGATTCCCCAGAATCTTTTTTAAAAGATTTATTAATTTATTTGAGAGAGAGAGAGAGCAGGCAGGGGAGGGCAGAGGGAGAGGGAGGGAGAAATAAGCAGACTCTACACTGACTGCAGGGCCCGATACAGGGCTGGGTCTCACGACCCTGAGATCATGACCTGAGTTGAAACCAAAAATCAGATGCTTAACCAACTGCGCCACCCAGGTACCTCAGATTCCTTAGAATCTTTACACACTTCTCTAGGTCTCTATTTGATTGTATCCCTCAAAGGTTGGCACCCTAAATTGAACATTACTTCTTTATAAGCTATGTACACAGAACAGCATATACTTCCCCAAATGACTTCCTTATATATTTAATTTAGGGGTCTCTGCGTTATTGTCATCCTTAGCAAAGCTACAACAGATCCTTTCTCCAAACATCTATATTCTTTCAATAAATATTTATAAACTGCCTAATTGTGCAAGACTTAGTGATACAACAGTGAATATTAACTTACTGGCATAAAATGTCCCTAACAATATCTTTATAAGGCACAAATATCCAGCAGTGAGACTGAATTTTGAGGACTTCCTACTGGCATGTCACACCTGGGATGGGGAGGAAAGTATACGCATGAGTACTGTGTTTCTTTTGTTTGATATACAATGATTTGGGGAAAATCTAGAGGGGCTAGGTCTAGGGACCTGTTTAGTGGTATCACATATGGGAACCAGTTTTCTGAGACTAGCATCCATAAAAAGTCATACTATATATATGTCAAAACAAAAATGAGAAACCATGTGACATAAAATCTGAAAGGCAGCAAAATTTAGTGATCAAGAGCATACCCGACGTCCTGCCTCGGCTGTTCACTCAGTATATGACTTTCAACACCTCTTTGTGATTCTGTTTCCTCAGATACAAAATGAAAGTCATAACAGCAATAATGTAATGACAGTACGTTCCTACTATGGGTATTTTTAAAAAACAGTAACGTCTGTCTGTCTTTATTCTTTCTTAAAAGATTTTGTTTTATTTATTTGTCAGAGAGGAAGAGAGAAATTGAGAGTACAAGCAAGGGGATTGGCAGACAGAGGGAGAAGCAGGCTTCCTGCTGATCAAGGAGCCTGATGTGGGACTTGATCCCACGACCCTGGAATCATGACCTGAGCCAAAGGCAAATGATTGGCTGGACCACCCAGGCATCCCCTACTATGGGTATTTTGATGATATAAAGGCTTAGAAAAGTTTCTGGCACATGGGAAAAATGCATATAAAATGTTAGCTACTGCTATTACAATACTGTATTATGTGAATAGATGACCCCATTTCTGGTCAGGGTATAAAGAACTCTGTGACATACATTTAATGGTGGAAAGCTGAAAGCTTTCTCCCTAAGATCAGGAACAAGACAAGGATGTCCTCTCTCACTGTCTATATTCAACATAGTACTGAAAGTCCTAGCCAGAGTCATCAAACAAGAAATAAAAGGCATCTAAATTGGCAAGGAAGAAGTAAAATGTCACTATTTGCAGATGACATGCTACTATATACAGAAAACCCTAAAAAGGTTCCATCAAAAAACTATCAGAATAGTTTCAGTAAATTTGGAGGATACAAAATCAATATACAGAGACCGGTTGCATTTAAATACACTAATAATGAAAAAGGATATTAAGAAAATTCCATTTACAATTCACCCAACAAAATAAAATACGTAAGAATAAACTTAACCAAAGAGGTGAAAGACCTGTATTCTGAAAACTATAAAACAATTATGAAAGAAATTGAAGATGATACAAACTAATAGAAAGATATTCCACGCTCATGGATTGAGAGAAAAAATATTGTTAAAAATTTCCATACTATACAAAGCAATCGACAGATTTAATGCAGTCCCTATCAAAATAGCAGCAGCGTTTTTCATAGGACTGGAACCACAAAAGACCCTGAAGAGCCAAAGTAATCTTGAAAAGAAGAACCAAACTAGAGACATCACAATCCCAGATACCAAGATACATCACAAAGCTGTAGTAATCAAAACAGTGTGGTACTGGAACAAAAAGAGACAAATCAATGGGACAAAATCGAGAGGCCAGAAATAAAGCCCATGATTAATCTTCAACGAAGGAGGCAATAATATGCAATGGTAAAAAGACAGTCTCTTCAATAAATGGTATTGGTTAAACTTGACAGCTACAAACAAAAGAATGAAACAACTACTTTCTTAAACCGTATACAAAATTAAACTCAAAATGGATTAGAAACCCAAAGGTGAGCCCTGAAACCATAAAAATCCTAGAAGGCAAGGCCAATAATTTCTCTGACATCAACTTGGCAAAATTTTTCTAGACTGTCTCAAGAGGTAAGAGAAACAAAAGCAAAAATAAACCATTGGGATTATATCAAAATAAAAAGCTTATGCACAGCAAAGAACACAATTAACCAAACAAAAGACAATGTACTGAATGGAAAAAGATAATGCAAATAATCTATCTAAAAAGAGATTAATATACAAAATATATAAAGAATTTACACAATCCAATTACCATCCCCCAATAATCCAATAAAAATGGGCAGAAGACATGAACAGACAATTCTCCAAAGAATATAGAGATGGCCAACAGACACATGAAAAGATGTTTAACATCACTCATCATCAGATAAATGCAAATCAAAACCACAATAAGATGTAACTCACACCCATCAAAATAAAAAACACAAGAAACAAGTATTGGAGAGGATGTGGAGAAAAAGGAACCCTCATGTACTGTTGGCAGGAATGCAAACTGGGGTATAGCCACTGTGGAAAACAGTATAAAGGTTCCTCAAAAAGTTAACAATAGAACTATCATATGATCCAGTTATCACACTACTGGATATTTACCCAGAGAATATGAGAACACTAATCTGAAGGGATACAGGCACTCTTAGATTTACTGCAGCATTAAATACAATAGACAAATTACAGAAAGCAGCCCAAGTGTCCATCAATTGATGAATGGATAAAGAAGATGTGGTGTATGTGTGTGCTATAAAAAAGAATGAAATTTTGGGCGCCTGGGTGGCTCAGCTGGTTAAGCAACTGCCTTTGGGCTCAGGTCATGAACCTGGAGTCCTAGGATCGAGTCTGGCATCGGGCTCCCTGCTCAGCGGGGAGTCTGTTTCTCCCTCCACCTGCACCTTTCCCTTCTCGTGCTCTCTCTCTCTCATTCTCTCAAATAAATAAATAAAATCTTTAAAAAATAATATTTTTATATTTAGAAAGAATGAAATTTTGCCATTTGCAACAGCATGGATGGATCTAGACAGTATAATGTGAAATAAGTCTGTCAGAGAAAGACAAATAATATATGATTTCGCTCATGTGTGGAATTTAAGAAATGAAACAATGAACAAAGGAAAAAAGAGACAAAAATTCAGAGTCTTAAATATAGAGAATAAATTCGTGGTCACTGAGGGGAGGTGGGTGGGAAAATAGGTGAAATAGGTGGTGGGGATTAAGAGTGCATTTACCATGATGAGCACAGAGTCATGTATAGAATTGTTGAAGCACTATATTCTATACCTGAAACTAATATAACACTATATGCTAATTATACTGGAGTTAAAAAATAAATGAGTAGGGGCGCCTGGGTGGCTCAGTTGGTTGAGCAACTGCCTTCGGCTTAGGACATGATCCTGGAAACCTGGGATCGAGTCCCACATCCGGCTCCCTGCCTGGCAGGAAGCCTGCTTCTCCCTCTCTCACTCCCCCTGCTTGTGTTCCCTCTCTCGCTGTGTTTCTCTCTGTCAAATAAATAAAAAATCTTAAAAAAAAATAAAAAAATAAATGAGTAAAAAATAAAAATAAAAAAAGAACTCTGTGATGGGGCTGGGGAGTGTCCAAGATGGGAGTCTAGGAAGATCCTGAACTCACTTCTTCCCACAGATACGCCAAATCTATAGCTACATATGGATCATTTCTCTCTGAGAAAGATACAAAACCTAGATGAAGTACTCTCCACAACAAAGGGAAAAAGGACCACATCGAGATGGGTAGGTGAGACAGAGACAGTCTCACAAACACATCAAAAACCCACTGGGGTTGTGACGCAGAGCAGCGAGGGATCTCATCAGACACTTCTGGAGGATTCAGGGGTGGGTGCTCCACAGTGGGCCCCCGTCCTTGGGATCTGAACCATGAAGATGAACCCCCAGAATGTCTGACTTGTAAAACCAATAGGTCTGATGTCTGGGGGTCCCAAAGTGCTCTAGGAAATGGAGATTTACCTCTTGGAGGGCTCATGTACACTCTCACTCACCTTGAGACCCATTGAAAAAATAGCAGTTTGAAAAGAGTCAAAGTTTTGCATGGGACAGATTCATTTGCTGATCTGGGGGCACTGGCCAGAGGAGTAGGGGACAGTTTAGATGCTTCCCAGATATACAGGTACTGGTAGAAATCACTGTTTTACTCTCTACACTGCCTGCTAGCACAGGAGGGTGACCGTGGATGTGGTACCCTCTCACTGCCGTGCTGGGATGGGTTGAGCAGTCGTGGCACCTGCTGAGACCAGACAGCATAAACAGTTGTGGAGTTCTGCTTCCTAGCTAAAGTCAGCAAGCACTGGCTATTGCAACCCATCCACCACTCCCTGGCTGGGGCTGGCAAGTGTGAGTAGTTGGGGCATCCTCCCACTCCCAAGCCTAAAGTCAGTGCATGCATACAAACAGGCACTCACCCTCTCGCTACATTGCTGAACACTACCAGTGCAAAAAGTCAAGACATTTCCCCACTGCGTCCAACCCCCTACACCTTCCAGCTCCTTTATTAAAGCCAGTGGCCATGTGCAATCCATACAGGGGACCTTTGTTGATTGTCTGACCCTGGTGGCAAGAGGACTGGTATTCTAGAGCTCCATAGGACTATAACAGTCCAAAAGACAGCTCTTAGTAGGCTACCACGCACTGGGCACTACAAAGACAGCAGAAAGAAACACAACCCTAGTCTTCCTATTTACTTAGCCTAGAGCTTCAGCCTGAGAGATAGGCTTCAGGTTTCCCACACATCTAGAGGTTAAAGGAGGCATATCCAGGGAATATAAACAGGAAATACCACCCTTGTACATCCCATTAGCCTTGCTACAGCTCAACAAGCCTTCCAAGATTTCTGCAACTGTTGCCTAGGGGGTATCTCAAAATCTCCTGGTCTGGAGGCTAATAGAGATTATGACTGTAGCTCCACAGGATTTTAATATATTTGCAAACTTTAAGAGCTCCTGCCTGAGGGTCTGGCTTCTAAACCAGGTGCTAAATGGGGTTCCTCTCCTTGGATCACTAATAGGTCTCGACACAGCCTCAACAACAGGGGGCATATCAAGAATATATTTGGTGGCTTAGACAATCACAAAAGTTTGAGAGACAGTCAAGAGCTAGGGCAATGTATGGGGCGCCTGGGTGGCTCAGTTGGTTAAGCGACTGCCTTCGGCTCAGGTCATGATCCTGGAGACCCAGGATCGAGCCCCACATCGGGCTCCCTGCTCGGCGGGAAGCCTGCTTCTCCCTTTCTCACTCCCTGCTTGTGTTCTCTCTCTATCTGTGTTTCTCGCTGTCAAAAAAAATAAAAAAATAAATCTAAGAGCTAGGGCAATGTTCAATGAGAAGAAGCATCACTTACACAAGGCCACTCCTTCAAGATAGAGAGGTGGCTGTTTCACCTAATACATAGAAACAAACACAGAGAGTCAAGTAAAATAAGGAAACAAAAAAACATATCCCAGCTAGAAAAACAAGCCAAAACCTCAGAAAAAGGCCTTAATTATACAGAGTAAGTAATCCACCTGATAAAAAAAATCAAAGTAATGATCATAAAAATACTCACCAAACTCTGGAGAAGAATCGATGAACACAGTGAGAACATCAACAAAGACATAGGAAACATTTGGGGCACCTGGGTGGCTCAGTTGTTGAGCATCTGCCTTTGGCTCAGGTCATGATTCCGGAGTCCTGGGATCAAGCCCTGCATCAGGCTCCCTTCTCGGTGGGAAGCCTGCTTCTCCCTCTCTCACTCCCCCTACTTGTGTTCCCTCTCTAGCTGTGTTTCTCTCTGTCAAATAAATAAATAAATAAATAAACAAACAAACAAATAAATGAAATCTTAAAAAAAAAGGCAGAGAAAACATAAAAAAAAAAAAGACAAAGAGAAGTCACAGAACTGAAGAATACAACAACTTAACTGAAAAATATACCATAGGGGTTCAACAGTATACTTGTTGAAGCAGAACTATGGATCAGTGAGCTGGAAAATAAAGAAATGGAACTCACTCAGAGCAGCAAACAGAAACATGAATTTAAAAAATGAAGTTAATTTAAGGAATACCTAGGACAACATCAAGTGAAATAATATTTGTGTTTTAGGGGTCCCACAAGGGGAAGAAAGAGATTAAGAGGCAGAAAACTTACTTGAAGAACTCTGGCTGAAAACTTCTGTAACCTAGGCAAACAGACGTCCAGGTCTGGAGGCTCAGAGAGTTCCAAATACAATGAGCACAAAGAGAGCTACCAAAGCACATTATGATTAAAATGTCAAAAGTTAGAGAGAGATCTTAACAGCTGCAAAAGAAAAACGAAATTGCTATGTATAAGGGAAACCCCATAAGGCTATCAGAAGAAGCTTTGCAGGTCAGAAGAAAGTAGCATGAGATTATCAGAGGGCTGAAAGCAAAAAAAACTTCTGACCAAGAATACTCTACCTACCAACGTTATCATTCAGATTTGAAGGAGAAATAAAGAGTTTTCCAGACAAGCAAAAGCGAAAGTTCATCACACTAAACTGGCCTTACGAGAAATATTAAAGAGACTTCTTTAAGCCAAAAAGAAATAGAATTAATTTGGGACACCTGGGTGTCTTTCAGTTCATGTCATGATCCCAGGGTTCTGGGATCGAGTTCTGCAAGCAGGGAGTCTGCTTCTTCCTCTCCCTCTGTCTGCCACTCTGCCTACCTGTGCTCTGTCAAATAAATAAATACAATCTAAAAGAAACCCCCCCCCAAAACACAAACATCTCTTAAAAAAAAAAGAAACAGAACTAATTAATAATAAGAAACAAATGAAAGTAAAAATCTCACTGGAAAAGATAAATATACAGTAAAGGTAGCAGATTAGTAATTTATATAGCTATTAAAAGGCTAAAAGACAAAAGTAATAAAATTAACTAAAACTATAAAAATCAGTTAAGGGATACATAAAATTACAAGATGTAGAAAGTGACACCAAAAACATACTGTGTGGCAGGAGAGAATAAAAGTGTAGGGTTTTGAACATGTTAAATTTAAGTTGCTTTCAATTTAAAATATACTGTTATATACACAGGATGATATATGTGAATGAGCCTCTTGGTACCCACAAAGCAAAAACTTATGGTAAATACCAAAAGAAAATCAGAAAGGAATCTGAATATAGTACTAAATAAAGTCATCAAATCACAAGGGAAAAAAGAGACAAGAAAAGAAGAGAGGAACTACAAACACCTGAAAACAATTAACAAAGTGACAGTAAGTATATATCTATCAATAATTACTTTAAATGTAAATGGACTAAATTCTCCAATCAAGAGACATAGAGTGAATGATTAGCTTAAGAAATAAGACACATCTATATACTACCCCAAGAAACTTATTTCAGAAGGGCACACAGAGACTGAAAGTGAAAGGATGGAAAAAGATCTTCCATGAAAATGGAAGAGAAAAGAAAGCTGGTGTAGGTATACTCACATTGGACAAAAAGAATTTTAAAACAGCCTATTTATAACAAAAATGATTAAGGGCACAACCCAGCAAGAATGTTTATCTTCTTGTATAAATGTATAAATATAAATGTATCCAACACAGAAGCACCATAATATTTAAAGCAAATATTAACAGACCTGAAGGGAGAAACTGATAGCAATATAATAATTTAGTAAGGAATTTACTTACATCACCACCTTTACTTACACCCCACTTACATGGATGGATAGATCATCCAGATAGAAAATAAGGAAATATTAGCCTTAAATGACACATTAGACCAAATGGACTTAACAGATATATATAGAACATTCCATCCAAAAGCATCTGAATACACACTCTTCTCAAGTACACATGAAACATCCTCCAGGATCAATCACATTTTAGGCTACAGAAAAAGTCTCAATAAATTCAAGACTGAAATAATACCATGCATCTTTTCTGAACACAACAGTATGAAATAAAAATCACTAACAAGAAAAAAAACTGGAAAAACTACAAGTACATGGAGATTAAACAACAGATTACTGAACAACTCTTAGGTCACTGAAGAAAGCAAAGGAGAAGAAAATACCTAAAGACTAATGAAAACAGAAATACAACATACTAAAATCTATGTGATACAGTAAAAGTTATACAGGGAAAGTTCATAGCACTACCTCAAGAAATAAGAGAAATGTCAAATAAGCAATTTAACTTTACAGTTAAAGAAAGAACAAATGAAGCCCAAATTTAGTAGAGAGAAGGAAATAATAAAGATCAGAATGGAAATAAATGAAACAGAGATTAAAAAGATAAATAGTCAATGAAACTAAGATCTGGTTCTTAGAAAAGTTACATAAAATTGGCAAATTTTTAGCTAGACTCCCCCCAAGAGCAAAAGAATGATGGCTCAAATAAATAAAATTAGAAATTAAAAGGGAGAGCACCAACTCAGTTGGTTAAGCATCTGACTCTTGATTTTGGCTCAGGTCAAGATTTCAGGGTGGTGAGATCAAGTCCCACATTGTTCCTTTCACTGGGTATGGAGTCTGCTTAAGATTAACTCTTTGCGGGGCGCCTGGGTGGCTCAGCTGGTTGAGCGACTGCCTTCGGCTCAGGTCATTATCCCGGAGATGCGGGATGGAGCTCTGCATCGGGCTCCCTGCTCGGCAGGAAGCCTGCTTCTCCCTCTCTCACTCCCTCTGCTTGTGTTCCCTCTCTGGCTGTGTTTCTCTCTGTCAAATAAATAAAATCTTTAAAAAAAAAAAAGATTATCTCTTTCCCTCACCCTTTGCCCCTCTCCTCCTTCCCTCTTAAAAAAAAAAATTAAAGGGCAGAAATTACAACTTAGATCACAGAAATATAAAGGATAATAGGCTACTATGAACAATTATATGCCAACAAATTGTAAACATAGAAGAAAGGGATAAATTCCTAGAAATTTACAATCTTCCAAGCCTGAATCATGAGGAAACAGAAATCGAACAGACTGATTACGGTAAGGAGGTGGAACCAATAATCAAAAACCTCCCAATAAACAAGAGTCCAGGACTAGATGGTTCCACTGGTAAATTTCATGAAACACTCAAAGATTAATACTTGTCCTTCTCAAACTCTTCAAAAACAAAACAAAACAAAACTGAAGAGGGAAAGCTTCTAATTTTATGAGGCTAGCATTACCCTGATATCAAACTGAAACAATGACACCATAAAAAAGAAAGAGAGACAGAGAGAGAGAGAATTACAGGCCAATATCCCTAGTGAACATAGGTGCAAAAATGCTCACAAAATATTAGCAAACTGAATTCAACAATATATTAAGAGGATCATATACTAAGATCATATGGGATTTATTTTTGGGATTCAAGGATAGTTCAATATCTGCAAATCAATCAACATAATATACCACATTAAAAAAATGAAAGATAATCACCTCAACAGATGCAGAAAAAGCATTTGACAACCATCATCCACTTAAGATAAAAACTCTTAACAAACTGTGTATAAAGGGAATGTACCTCAACATAATAAAGGCCATAAATGACAAAACCACAGCTAATATCATACTCAACAGTGAAGATATAATTTTTTTTTAGGGGAGGAGCGGGAGAGGGAGAGAGGACTCTCAAGCAGGCTCCATGTATAATGTGGTGCCTGCTGTGGTGCTCAATATCACAACCCTGAGATTATGACCTGGGCTGAAATCAAGCGTCAGACATCTAATCTACTGAGCCAACCATGCACCCATCAGCAGTGAAAATCTAAAAGCTCTTCCTCTAAGATCAGGAACAAGACAAGGATTCCCACTATCCTCATTTTTATTCAACATAGTATTAGAAGGCCTAGCCACAGCAATTAGGCAAGAAAAAAGAAATAAAAGGAAAACAATTTGAAAATGAAGGGAAACTATTTACAGATGACATGATACTATAAATAGAAAACCTAAAGACTCTACCAAAAAACTCTTAGAACTAGTAAACGAATTCAATAAAGTTGCAGGATGCAAAATTAATATGTAAAAATCTGTTGCATTTCTTTTTTTAAAAAAGGATTTTATGTATTTACTTGACAGAGAGAGAGAGAGAGAGAGAGAGAGAAAGAAAGAAACAGAGATAGAACCCAAGCAGGGGGAACAGCAGAGGGAGAGGGAGAAGTAGACTCCCCACTGAGCAGGGAGCTGGAGGTGGGGCTTGATCCCAGGTCCACAGGATCATGACCTAAGCCAAAGGCAGATGCTTAACTACTGAGCCACCTAAATGCCCCCAAATCTGTTGCATTTCTATACACAAATAACTAAGTAGCAGAAAGAGAAATCGGGAAAATAATTCCATTTATAATTGTATAAAAAGAATAAAATACCTAGGAATAAATTCAACCAAGGAGATGAGAGACCTATACACTGAAAAAATAAGACACTGATAAAAGAAACTGAAGATGACATGAATAAATGGAAAGATATTCTTGGCTCATGGACTGGAAGAATTAATATTGTTTAAATGTCCCTACTACCCAAAGCAATCTATATATTCAGTGCAATCCTATTAAACTTCTAATGACTTCTGTCACAGAACTAAAACAAAGAATTCTAAAATTTGTATGGAACCACAAAAAACCCCAAATAGCCCAAACAATAATATTGGAAAAGAAGAACAAAGCCAAACATATCATACCACCTGATTTCAAACTATATTACAAAGCTATGGTAATCAAAACACTATGACACTGACATAAAAACAGATTCACAGATCAGTGAAACAGAATAGAGAGCCCAGAAATAAACCCATGTACATGTTCAATTAATATAGGACAAAGGAGGCAAGAATATAAAATGGGAAAAGGACACTCTTCAAAAATGGTGTTCAGGGCGCCTGGGTGGCTCAGTGGGTTAAAGCCTCTGCCTTTGGCTCAGGTCATGATCTCAGGGTCCTGGGATCAAGGCCTGCATCGGGCTCTCTGCTCAGCAGGGAGCCTGCTTCCTCCTCTCTCTCTCTCTGCCTGCCTGTGATCTCTCTGTCAAATAAATAAATAAAACTTAAAAAACAAATGGTGTTCAGAAAATTGGACATGCAAAAATAATGAAACACAATGTGCAGTGAACTAAAATCTTGAAAACATGAAGACATATTCTGGCCAAAGAGAAGAAATCCCTTCAGCTTGTTTACAAAGTAAAAGATCCAATACACAGATGTGCTCATTAGCTTCCTGGACACTCCCTGAATTCACATATTTTTTTTTTGCCACAAGCTCATGTGCAACTTGGAAAAGTATTTAGCTATGAGTATAAAAAAAGATGAACACAGTAAGGCAAACTTAGGAATCCTAAATGTACAGGAAAATCTTATTTCTTTATTAAAGCAGACCAAAAATGAAACCTGTTCTGATGGTCTTAACAAACCTCAAGAGATCTAAATGCTTTTACAAAGGAAGTGTGTACTTAAAAGACTAAATAGTGTAATTTGTTAAAAAATATTTTATTAGATATAATTTGGTTTCAGTTTATTATATTACTATAACCATATAATGTGTTATCTGAATGTTTTACTAACTATACTATACAAAACCTGACAATTTTAATAACATTTATTATGAATAAACACCTTCTAGTCCTTATATTTTTTCCTAACCTCTTCACTAAACACACTTTTCCAGCAGAAACTGGATCCTTCTAAAATTAATTTTCACTGCTAATATTTAAAAAGGCAAAACGTCTTCAGGAGAATAGACAAAAATAAAGAAGGTGTGGTCCATATATACAATGGAATATTACTCAGCCATCAGAAAGGATGAATACCCAACATCTGCATCAACGTGGATGGGATTGGAAGAGATTATGCTGAGTGAAATAAGACAAGCAGAGAAAGTCAAGTATCATATGGTCTCACTTACTTGTGGAACATAAAGAATAACATGGAGGACATTAGGAGAAGGAAAGGAAAAGCGAATTGGGGGAAATTGGTGGGGGGAGACAAACCATGAGAGACTGTGGACCCCAAGAAACAAACTGAGGAAAGTTTTAGAGGGGGGGAGCATTGGGGGATGTGTGAGCCTAGTAGTAGATATTAAGGAGGGCACGTATTGCATGGAGCACTGGGTGTTGTACATAAACAACGAATCTTGGAAAACTGCATCAAAAACGAATGATGTACTCTATGGTGATTAACATAACACAATAAAATAATAAAAAGGCAAACGGGTAAGGAAATTCTAGATGAAAAGTTCAGTAAACAGGCTTACTTATAATAGAACAGAATCTAAGAAACCCATAATATCTATGTCTCCAACTGCTTATCAGGCTCACTGTCACTTCAATTTAGTGTGTCCAGCATATAACCTACCTCCTCATATCCTCCCCCATATAATACTATTAACAAATAAACCTCACATATATCGTGATACACCTCAACAAAACAGAATAAAACAAAGATTCTTCTTCACTTCCTTACTCTGTCATGTTATCAAGGCATTTGTCATAGCATTATCATTTTATACTTAGAAGAAAACCTCCAAGTTCAGGTTCTAATGTATTAGTTCCCGCCTGGGTTATTTTAATAGACTCCTAATTGGTCTCCCCATTTCTAGTCTACCTGCACTTGAATCTGACAACCATCAGTCAGCGAGCCAGCTTAAATACCACTTTAATCATAATACAACTTAGTGCAAGAGTCTCAAGTGGACTTTTATCCTATGATCAGCGGAAAGCAAACTATAATGGTATTCAAAATCCTTATCTTCAGCTTCTGTTCAATGTGAACTCTCTCTGCAGTCAGGCTGATCTATCACCAGCGCCTACTGATGACCTGTTCAAGCTGTCTCACCCTCACTTCCCTGTTAATGCAAATTCATCCTCCCAGCATGCTCAACTGAAAAGCTACTGTGGTTTTCAGTAACCATTACAGCTGCAAATAAATTCTTTACCTGTAGAATTTCAACAACACTCACAGATTGTCGACCCATTGATTAGGCACTAAATCATATGGTCTTCTACTGTTGTAATCTCTTTTAAGTGGAGCTAATTCCTTTATGGGCCTTTATATTTGTTATGCTTCTCAGAGCCCCTGCCACACAGCTTGAAACTTGATAAATGTTCAGTTAATATTTGGTGAGCAATGAATGATTTGTCTCTTAAGTTTCTGTAAAAATATATTTATACAAATATATTTATAATTTGAAAAATACCTCTAAGCCTTTTCTCTAAAAATGAATTATTATTTTACATATATTCATGCATCAGGAATCCCTAAGACCATCTGCAGGTTGAGAAATCCATTAGGAAAATTCATAGGACTCAACATATAGTTGTATTCATGTCTACGATTTTATGGGGTTCAAACTCACAACCCTGAGATCAAGAGTTGCATGCTCCACCAACTTAGCCAGCCAGGAATCCCATGGCTAAGATTTATTAGAGTGAAAGGATACAAAGCAGAATCATAAAGTTTACTAAAATGTCCATGGACAAAAGTCGTGGTAAACCAAGTAGAAGCTTCTGAGAGTCCTCTCCCAGAACAGTCACCCAGAACAGTTTCTCCAGCATTAAATTACAGCAACACATAGTCTACTGAGGAAGCTCATTTGGGGGCTGGTCATGTAGGCACTCTCCCCCTGGCATAGACCAAAATTCCAGGCTCCTAGAAAGTATTGATCATAAATCACACTGTTTGTAGTCTAGGCACGGTGAGACACTCTGAAGTTTTACATCAGTGTAGGGAACTGGTTCACAGATGCCTGCAAAAACACTGTAAGCAGGTCTTTCTAAAAAATAAGTAGTCTTGGGTCTGCTATGTTAATCCTTTTCCATGTAAGTAAATTTCGTATTTTTAAGGAAGAAATGTTATAGTGTTAACCATATTTGATGTATAAGAGGCATATAAAGCATTTTTGGTTTTGGTTGGTAACAAGTTTTTTTACTGTAAAGATTTAAGATTTAATTAAATTTTTGTTTTTTTATTTTTTTTATTATTTTTTTATTGTTACTTAATTTTTTCCCCCAGTGTTCCAAGATTCATTCCCCATTCCCCACACCCAATGCTCTACGCTTTAGGTGTCCCCAGTACCCACCACCAGGTTCTCCCATCCCTCCACCCCCCTCCCTCCAAGTCCCTCAGTTTGTTTCTGTGTCCAAAGTCTCTGTTGTTTCGTTTCTCTCCCTGGATTACCCTAGTTCCCATTTACTTTCCTTCTCCCACTGTCCTCCAGGTTACTCATGCACCGCAAGTAAGTGAAACCATGTGATACTTGACTTTCTCTTCTTGGCTTATTTCACTCAGCATAATCTCTTCCAGTCCAGTCCATGATTTAATTAATTTTTTATTTTAGAGGGAAAGGAGCCGGTTGGAGGAACAAAGAGAATTGACAGTGAGCGTGGAGCCAGATGAAGGTTTGAATTCAAGACCTGAGCCGAAATCAAGAATGGAACACAACTGACTGAGCCACCTGGGCGCCCCTTATTTTTTTTTTTAATTAAAACGAAGCATTTAATCAGAGATGCAATGCCTAGACTGGCATCCAAGAATTAAAAGTTATGGGCGCCTGGGTGGTCCAGTGGGTTAAAGCCTCTACCTTCACCTCAGGTCATGATCTCAGTGTCCTGGGATCGAGGCCCGCATCAGGCTCTCTGCTCAGGGGGGAGCCTGTTTCCCCCTCTCTGTCTACTTGTGATCTCTCTCTGTCAAATAAATAAATAAAATCTTTTTAAAAAAAGAATTAAAAGTCATGCAATTTAAAAATAATTCACATCCTTTAGTTGTTTCAATTTTTTCTTGTAAAATGAGGTATCTTTTCCAAACTAACACTTAATTACAGTTTTCAGGATAAAGGAATTAAGTATTAATACCTTAAAGGAAGCAAACCCTCTTAGACAAGCTCTTTGTCCTCTCTTTAAAAGCTGGTTAGGGGGCGCCTGGGTGGCTCAGTTGGTTAAACGACTGCCTTCGGCTCAGGTCATGATCCCGTCGACCCGGGATCGAGTCCCACATCAGGCTCCCTGCTCGGTAGGAAGCCTGCTTCTCCCTCTCTCACTCCCGCTGCTTGTGTTCCCTCTCTAGCTGTGTTTCTCTCTGTCAAATAAA
Organism: Spilogale gracilis; assembly: GCA_004023965.1. Lineage (NCBI taxonomy): Eukaryota > Metazoa > Chordata > Mammalia > Carnivora > Mephitidae > Spilogale > Spilogale gracilis. The sequence continues at coordinate 43,395 of PITA01015529.1, forward strand.
TAAATAAAATCTTAAAAAAAAAAAAAAAAAAAAAAAAAAAAAAAAAAAAAAAAAAAAAGCTGGTTAGGTATAAGCACCTGGATGGCTCAGTCAGTAAAGCATCTGCCTTCAACTCAGGTCATGATCCCAGGGTCCTGGGGTTGAGTCCCACATCTGGCTCCTTGCTTGGTGAGGAGCCTGCTTTTTCCCTCTGCCTACTCCTCCCCCTGCTTGTGTGCGCTCTGGTATACTCTCTCTCTGACAAATAAATAAATATATCTTTTAAAAAAATGTTGATTGGGTGCTAGAGCACTGTGATAGTTATTTTTGGTACATCATCTTACTAAAAATCCTCACTAAAACCCTATATGCCAGTGACAGTTTCTATTTTATAGATGGATACTGAGAGGCTGAGTAACCCACCCAGGTTTATCATGGTAGAGTTGGGATTTAGGTTCAAACCTGCCTCATTCTAAATCCTTGCTCTTAACTTTACATCAACTCAAATACCTCTACCTAACAAGGCACAGGCTCCTTATGAATCATTTCCCTCCAAACTGTAGGGGTTTTCATTTGTTTGGCTATATAGAGCACTATTATTAACCTTACTGATTTTCATTAATGCCACATTTTTGCTGGACGAGAATGGGGTAAGTTGAACACCAGATACTCTGCTTTTTCCAACTCTTGCAACTTAGAAATCAAATTATACCCCTTGCTTGTTAAAACCATTAGGAAGCTCCCCATTCAGCACAGCACATAATATTCTCCTTCATCTGGCATCAATTTGTTTGAAATTAGACAGACCTGTATCAAGACCTTGACATTTTACTTATGAGATGTGCAGGCCTTGGGAAAGTTAAGCTTTTTGAGTCTCAGTTTATTCATCCACAAAATGGGAATCCCTACCTCACAGGTTTGCTGTGAGAATGAAATAAGATAATATACTTAAAGGATACAACCTACATGTATTTACTGAATAAATGACCTCCTGCAATACTGGAATAACTGATTTGTGTTAGCAAGCCAAATCAATAATCTGAGGGAGAAAGAGGTGAGAGAGAGGTACCCTGACCACCAGGTGTCACCACTGACCCAGAAGAGCTGGTCTAACAGCCAGAAGTGGCTGGGTGGGATCCTGCAAGAAATAGGGTAAGACCCAGGCTAAGAGTGTCGTTTGTACCTACAGGACATTCAAGAATTGGTTTGGCTTTTCCACACTTGAAGAGCTGGTACAATATTTGCTACACCATTTAAAGTCACACTGTTCTCTCACCAGTGTGTTAAAAATGATTGTGGTGCAATTAATTAGCTGGATAGCCACAAAAGATTTGGCAGCACAGTTTAATCTTAAAAAGTACCCTTGGCTAACTGTTTTTTAATTCTGAGAGTTGATAATGCTTTCTACATCCTTTGCTTTGGCCATCTAGCCATTTACATTTTCTGGCTTCTACTGGCTTCAGTGTTGCCACCGCAAACAATTTTCTGACCCCAATTCCACAACCTATTGACCTTATTTCCTTTACACTAATAGGGATGACAAGGAAAAAGAAAGAATATTTTGGGGGTAAAAATGAAGTCTATGAGTCGTAAATTTAGGCAAAATAAGCATTAACTGTCAGCCTCTTCCTTTCATCTCAGGAACTTAAAAATTCATTTTAAAAAACCCTGTAAATTTCCTATTTTCTTAAGGAACCTTACCTAAAGGTAAATCTGTCAACCTGCCAGATCTTAAATGACTCAAGGAACATTATCACCCTTGGCTTCATTCTGTAACCTGCCAATGACTCTCCCTGAGTGTCCAGGGCCTCATTTCAAAATGAGGGCAGGTCTGGGCTCTCCTTCTGGTTCTAAGACCTTCACACTGAGAGCCACTAGTGGCCACCTCAAGACTGGTAATTCAGTGAGTGTTAGCGCGCAACTGGAGACGCAGCTCTCCTATGAGGCACAGACTGTTGTCTCATCTGGCAGGAACACTTGACTCAAGGCAAGCCTGATCGGGCCTACCCTGGCCGCATCCTGGGCTTCTGAGCCCCCGAGAAATCACCAAGAGAAAAGGAGTTATGCTAAGCACAGGTTTCTGTTCAGAGTCAGGGCCCTTGAAACTCAAGCAGTTTGGGTTCTTTCTGGTTTTGTTCTAACAACAATTCGAGTTCCACTTTGCATTTCGCAAATATGGAAAGGTCTTAAGAGAAAACAGAAGTATTCTCTCTCTTCTGGCCACTGCTCCCATTCCTAGAACATTTAGGAGGGAAGCGCTGATACCAGGAACCATCTGGAATCAGGACAGCAGGAGCCAACCCCAGCTGGGATGGACCCATTTGCGAAGCACTTTGTGCAAATCAATAAACTCGTGACTGATTTCAGACGGGTCCCTAGAGAAAGAGAAGCTCGAGAGTCTGGGCTTCCCCCTGGAGCAAATGGGCCAAGGAATGCTAAGCTGCCCATTGAAGCACCCCCTGCGGGGCAGGCGCGGGCGCAGCGGCTCTTGGGGGCGCGGAGGCGCGTTACCTGGGGGACTCTGCGGTGAAGCTGCCCCCGTCCAGCAGCCGCATCTTGCAGAAGAGGACCCCATTGACGAAGGGCACCGAGGAGAGCTCTTCCAGCTCGAAGTCCACCTTAAACTTAAACTTCTTCTTCTTCATCATTATGAGAGCCAGACGCCGGCGAGCGGGATGCGGGGGCGGCCCTAAGGGGCTCGCGGGCCGGCGCCGCCGCCTCAGCTCGCCGGAGCCCCGAGCCCGCGCAGCCCCATTGCCGGGGCCGCGAGCTGCGCGCGGGGGAGCGGCCGGGGGGCGCCGCGGGCCGGCCGGACCCGGGGCAGGGGCCGCCGCCGCCGCCGCCGCTTCTCGCGGCAGCCCGGGCCGGAGCGCGGCGGCGGGGACGCCGCCCGCCCGCGAGGAGCGGTCGTGCTGCAGCTCGCCTGGGCTGTGGGTGCCCTTTCGGTGTGCCGCTCGCCGCCGCCGCCGCCGCCCGTCTCAGAGCCGGGAGGGGCGAAGCCTGGAGGACCGCCGCTGCCGCCGCCGCCTCAGCGCCACGGGAGCCGAGGCGCCCCCAGCGGCGGCGGCCAGCAGCTCACCGTGGGGCGGAAGCGGGAGGGCGGGCGAGGAAATTCGGGGCGGTCGGGCGCTTTGCAGGGAAACTGACCCACGACGGCAGTTAGAGCGTCACGCCTCTCGGGGTTAAAAAAAGACAAACCCAGCCAAAAAGGAGCTTCCTTCTACAGCTTCCTCTCGGCGTGTTTCAGTTTTTGCCCCGCCTCCTTTTCCCCCTCCCCCTCGTGATTTTTTCTTTCTCTTGGGTTTGAGAGTCACGGGTTAATAGGGTTAATCAGAATCTCCACGACGTTGTTTTCGTCAAATTGAAATCCTAAAACTAAAATTTCCTTTAGATACTCTAAATTCTCAAGGCTTCTAATATAAAATGGGGACGAGGTAGGAAAAAGGAAAGGGACTAAAATGTGTTGAGGGTTTGCCTGGTGGCCACGCACTGTACTGCTTTTAGCGTTTTCTCTTATTTATACTTTAATTCCTGTCCTCCAGGAGAAAAGAGTACAGGAGGGGTTAAAATAATGCCTTCCCTTTTAAAATATGGCTGTCCATAACGGAGAACTGAAAAGCCTGAAGATGCAGAGCAATTACCTTCCTTCCAATAAGCATGTGTATGTTGTTACAATGTATGTTGCCTACTTGGTTACATAAAGTTAGGTTTTTCAACCTGAGTTATTGTCCTTTTAACTCAAGATTCCCACCCACTAATCTCTGAAAGCGTGTAACTGCAAAGATTCTCATTCTCGGTTCACTCATTTATTAGTGCATTCATTCATATAGAATACTTTTTAATCGCCTAGAATGTCAGTTACTGGCTAGACTTAGTGATAAAACAAAACAAAACAAAAAACGACAAAAACCTACCTTCAAGAATGTTACCATCTAGTGAGAGACATGTAAATCAGTCATTAAAAACTAGATCTAGCATCAAGTTGTGTTTGTTCAGAATAAAGAATTTGTCTAGAACTTAGAAGAGGAAGCAATTAGGTGAAGCTAACTTGTGTTCTGAATTTTAAAGAATGTGTAGGATTTGCCAGAGGTGTTCCAGGTGGAAGAAATAGCAGACCCAGAGGCAGAGTTTAGGAGTTGGGGCTGGAGATTTTTGTGGTGGATAAAGCTGGTTGCCCAGAAGGGCAGGAGAGAAAAGGCAGTCGGAAGAGTTAAGGGGACTTTGGGGTTTGTAACTTGGACATATAGATGCATGTTAATTCCATTGGCTGAGTTTTGGAAGCAGGAGGAGAGCAAGTTGAAAATGGAAGAGTTATTTGAGCTGCCTGTAGGATATCCCGGGAGAGAAGAGCAGCCTTAGCTCAGGTGAAAGGTTAAGATTGAAAACATGAGGGAATTAGAGTATTCTCTGATGGCTGAAGCCCCAAAGGTGGATAAGAGTATGTAATGGGTAGATAGAAGAAGATGAGTCTGTGAACATACCTGATAACAGTCAGAGAAGGAGGAGATCAAGAGAGATAAAAAAGAAGGGGAAGGGGGAGGAGGGGGGAGGGGAGGAGGAGGAAGACAGATGACCCAGAAACTGAGAGTTTTAATCATTTAACATTCATAGTTATTAAGACCTACTGTGTGCCAGGCACTATCCCACGAAGCTTGGGGCTAGAGATAGAAAAGAACAAGACACAAAGGGGCTTATAAATGAATGGAAGATAACATAGATATGCAAACAAATCAGTGAGAGAGAGAGAGAGAGAGAGAGAGAGAGAGAGAGAGAGATAGGTCCATGGTCCCCAGACAACAGAGGGAGTTTCCAGAAAGTGCTGCAGAGCATTCCTAGAGGATTTGGACTGAAAAGCATCTATTCAATTCAAGAGCGAGGAGGTCATTGGTGCTATTGGCAAGAAAAGTCCCCATAAAAAGTGGTGGCAAAGTAAGATTAAAATGGGAAGCAAATGGAAGGTAGTAATGAGGACTGGGGTGACTAAAAACTATTTTTTATGGTTTCTGTCAGTGAATGAAAAGTGACAGGACAGTGGCTAGAGGAGTAGGGTTCAAGCTTTTCCAATAACATTTAGGTACTACCTAAGATTTACTGAGAGCCTGTTATGTACCAAGCACCTTAATACGTCCTAGAAATGTGAGCTGCAGACCCTGTTCAATATCTTAGAGTCTAATGGAGGATGCAAATAAATATGCAGGCAGCGGCAGTACAATGTAACACTGAGTTCTATCTGTATGTGATGGTGAATAGAGGCTGCCTTGGGAGCACATCATAACCTCTAACTAGAATAAGTAGGTCTATGGAAGAGTTTCTCGGGAAAGTGACATTTGCACTGATGTCTGAATGATGAGAGTGGGGGGTAGGGAGCAGTTTCCAGGAAGAAAGTACTGCATATGCAAAGGCTCAGAGGAAGAGAGACCATGTTGCAGGAGGAACTGAAAGTCCTTCAGTCTGGCTGCAACTTACCATGGGGTGTGGTGACAAGGATATATTAGGCAGCCATTGGCGTTTTAACACAAGGAATGTGAAGGGGATTGATTTGCATTTTATAAAGATCTCCAGCTGGAGGAAGGGAGTCTAATACTCTCTTTTTGATCCATGGTTTGATTATTAAACACCTTGTATGAATTAAAGCTCGGGCAAGAAACAGACACCATACTGAAAGTGTTTAAATGAGGGAAGTTCAGTAAAAGGACTCTACTGAGGACAGGGTAAGGGACCACATAGCTGCTGGGAGCTGAAAGTGGGAGGATAAATATCCTGACCTCTCTCACTGCCCACCTTCTGATCTCCTGCTGGTACCTCCCATGATCCAAAGCCAGAGGGCAAAGGAAGCTGGAAGATACAGTTTGTAAAAGACAACCTCACCCAGTACCTGGCATTAGTGGATATTCAATAAATGTTGCTTGAAATGTTCTGAATTTATGGACTAATCCTAAGTGTCTTACCTCTGAGGTAAAACGATAAAGGTGGTAGACATGAGCTAAGACTACTTTTGTCAGAGATTTGGTAGTTCTTATAACCTCCTCTACCATGAGAGGCAAGTATTATAGTTCTTCAACTAAAAGGAGTGGGCAAAAGAAAAGAACCATACTGAACAGTTAGAGAATAATTATTTTAATTTAAATTAATTTTATTAATTTAACTTAATTTAATTAAGTTAAAGTTAGGTTAAGCTACAAATAAAAGAAAACTCAAACTACGATGGCCTAAATATGACAGAAGCTTATTTCTCTCTTGATTAAAGTCAGGAGGTAGTGGGCGCCCCCGTGCGTGTGGGCGCCCCCGTGCGTGTGGCGGCCCCCGTGCGTGTGGGCGCCCCCGTGCGTGTGGCGGCCCCCGAGCGTGTGACGGCCCCCGAGCGTGTGGGCGCCCCCGTGCGTGTGGGCAGCCCCCGAGCGTGTGGGCAGCCCCGTGCGTGTGGGCGCCCCCGTGCGTGTGG
>PITA01015530.1:0-49808 GCA_004023965.1 Spilogale gracilis
AGCACCATTTATTGAAGAGACTGTCTTTTTTCCACTGGATATTTTTTCCTGCTTTGTCAAAGATGATTTGACCATAGATTTGTGGGTCCATATCTGGACTCTCTACTCTGTTCCATTGGTCTATTTCTCTGTTTTTGTGCCAGTACCATGCTGTCTTGGTAATCACAGCTTTGTAATAAAGCCTGAAGTCAGGTAATGAAATGCCCCCAGCTTTGCTTTGCTTCTTCAGCAATTCCTTAGGGATTCAGGGTCTTTTTTGGTTCCACATAAAGTTTAGGATTGTTTGTTCCAACGTTTTGAAGAATGTTGGTGGAATTTTGATTGGAATGGCACTGAAAGTATAGATTGCTCTGGGTAGTATAGACGTTTTGACAATGTTTATTCTTTCGATCCATGAGCATGGAATGCTCTTCCATCTTTTGGTGTCTTCTTCAATTTCTTTCATGAGTGTTCTGTAGTTCCTCGAGTACAGATCCTTGACTTTTTTGGTTAGGTTTATTCCTAAGTATCTTAGAGTTTTTGGTGCTATAGTAAACAGAATCGATTCTCTGATTTCCCTTTCTATTTTTTTGTTGTTAGCGTATAAGAATGCAACTGATTTCTGTGCATTGATTCTGTATCCTGCCACATTACCGAATTGTTGTATGAGTTCTAGTAGTTTGGGGGTAGAGTCATTTGGGTTTTCCACAGAGTATCATGTCATCTGCAAAGAGAGAGAGTTTGACTTCTTCTTTGCCAAGCTGGATACCTTTTATTTCTTTCTGTTGCCTGATTGCTGTTGCTTGGACTTCTAACACTATGTTGAACAGTAATGGTGAGAGTGGGCATCCTTGCCTTGTTCCTGATCTCAGAGGAAAGGCTGTCAGCTTTTCCCCGTTGAGGATGACATTAGGAGTCTGACATTTTTAACACACTATGACTTTGCATTGTAATTTGATTATTTTCAATCCAATTATTTCCATGCCAATCTCCTTTACAAAAATATGAAACCCATGAAGAAGGATGGATAGAGATAGAGAGATGGAATATTTGGTTGATCCCTAATGCCTGGCATACTGAAGTAACTCAAGCTTTCTAAGACTGCATGTAGGAAATCTACATGCATTTCATGTAATACATATGGAAAATAAAGAAAGTTTGTCTTATTTTAATGTATAAGTTTTTAGTGATAAGAAGATAAATATTTGTTGCCTGTAAACATCATCTCCATTTATTATTTTCAGATTGAATCTTATGATGTTTGCACCTTGAAATGTCACATAAATATATTCTATTATATTGAGTCTGGTTATTCTCTTTGTTGTAAGTTATAATAAATAACTGTTCACTTAATGTATGTTGAATTATCATCTCTTCTTTTCCTCCAAACATTCAATTTAATGAATTAAATGTGAACTGTGTTATAATAAGAAATAAGTATAAATATAAAGATAAAAGGATGAAGGTTAATTTCCACCAATATTTCATACCAAGAAAATAAATTATTTGCTTAAAATAGAGATTAAATTGTATTTAAATGATAATTGCTGGCCAATAACATCATGTATTATGCTACACTGAGGCTTAACAATAAATGTAGGGCTAGTAGTCATATTTTTTTGCTAATTCTTTATACATGTTCCTTCTGAGGAGAGACCCAATTTTTCTACTAAGTAGAGTGAAATAAAGAACATAGTATTGTTTCCCCCATTTAGATTGTAATTCAATCATCTTGTTTTTTAATGCATCTTCATATTTAAAATAAAGTCATTTTATGAATTATCCACTTTCAGAATCACTATTTTTTTAAAGATTTTATTTATTTGACAGAGTGAAACACAGCCAAAGAGGGAACACAAGCAGAGGGATTGAGAGAGGGAGAGGCAGGCTTCCCGCCAAGCAGGGAGCCCAATGTGGGACTCCATCCCAGGTCTCCAGGATCATGACCTGAGGCGAAGCAGGCACTTAACCAACTGAGCCACCCAGGTGCCCCAGAATCACTAATTTTTATTTCTAGGTATCCAATTAGTTTGGCCCAATAAAGAAATATACACTAATATTAATATAAGAACTTTATTATAGTTACTGGAAAATATAACTTTTTATGAAAGGATACTTCAATATTTTAATTATAAATATAATTATTATAAAAGACTCAGCATATATTTATTGAATTTATGACATTTCAATCTATTAAAATCTATGAAGTAAAGTAGAAAAAAAATCATCATTGTAGTTATCCAACAGAACTGACTGGCTCAGCTATCTTATTGGGGATATATGTATGTATATATGTATGCATGTATCTATTATCTATCTACCTATCTATTATCTATCTATCTTATCTATCTATCTATCTATCTATCATCTATCTTTCATCTATCTACCATCTATAGAGAGAAATAGAGAAAGAGATGGAGAGAGGTCAGCTGCAATAAACAAAACACTTAAAAGAAATTGTACCATTTCCTTAATCCACTGAAAAATTATAGTAAGTGTCATCCAAATAAAGTGTAAAAATTCCAATTGTAACAGAAAAAAAAAGAATCAAATACCTTAATAAACTATACCCCTGTCATCTCTGTTGGTATATAGAATGAACAAAGCCTGCCTAAGCAACATTCCTATTGTTGTTTTCTTAAGCTATTTTGTTTGCCAAGATTATTCTACATGCTTTAATCTTTATTTTTTTATTTAACCAAAAATTAAGATATATTCATTGTAGATTATTTGAAAAATGCCAATTGATTTGCCCCCAGAATACTGTATTATGTGTCCCAGAACCCCATCTACCAACATGATATTTTTGTTTATTAAGTTCTAATGTTTTTAAAAATCGTTACTACCATAAATATGGAGCAAAAATATAGATAATAGATTGATGGAAGATAGATAGAAAGATAGAATCTCTAGGATTCTGAAATAAACTTTCAGTTTCTCTTCACTTAAAGTAAGATGAAAGGCTTATTATGTGATGGTTAAATATATAGTCTCAAAGAAAGTTTGTCTGGTTCAACAAGAACTATTTTTCTTCACATGGCCAGATCCACGACATTCTGTGTTAAATCAAGCTGTGGTCGCCCTATCCAATGCATACTGAACTTTCAACAACTTATATCAGTACCTTTGTCATGGGTTGAGGTAAAGTTTAACTTAGCTTATACACTTGCTAAAAGCTCTCTTTAAATCCAATGACTTCTTTGACTCTCGTATTAATAGCAAAAGAGGCTTTACATTCCAATGTACACTATAAAATTCTGCCTTCTTGTTTATTAACTTACAAATATTTTTTTCTCTCTTTTTACAAGGTGCTCCTGTTGTTCATCTCACTTTTTTACTAAGATCTTTGGGTCTTGTCTCAATGTCTTTTCTTGTATTTTCAATAGAGAGGTTAATTTATTTATTTTTGTGAAAGAGATTTCGTTAATGGAAATTTAGATATTATGTCATTTTCCTGCAGCACCATTACATACCAAACCTTTCCAAAGACAGATAGGACATGACCCTTTTTAACTTGCAGGAGACATTTTTTTTTTTTAATTGAAGAATAGTTTATATAGATGTTATACTAATTTTAAGTGTACAACATAGTGATTTGACAATTCTAGACATTACTCAGTGTGAGTACACTACAAAAAATGTAGTAATAGCAAACATTTTTAAATTAATTAGTTTTTTTATTTCCATAAATTTCTCTTACTAATTCTACTTGTCAGTTCTTTCAGTAAGTTCAAACAATATGTCAAATTAAATTAGAAAGACAAATATATGATTTCATTTATATGTGGGATCTAAAAAACAAAACAAATGAATAAAAAAAGTAAAATAAGATTATAAACACAGAATAAACTGTTGTCAGAAGGGAGGGACTGGAAGGATGCGCAACATGGGGAAAGGAGAGAGGGAAACATAGGCTTCTAATTATGGAATGAATAAATGATGGAAATAAAAGGTGCAGCATCGGGAGCATACTCAGTGGTATTTTAATAGTTTGAGATGAGCATAACATAATGTATAGACTTAGCTAATCACTATATTGTACAACTGAACCTAATGTAACATTGTGTGTCAACTATACTCAAATTTAAAAAATGAATTTATTTTTCTCTAAATTTATAACAATAGTGAGGGAATAAAAACATGCTCAAATCAACTCACTGTGGAAGTTGAACACACAAGCACTTTTCATGTAGAAAATAGACAGAGAGGGGCGCCTGGGTGGCTCAGTTGGTTAAGCGACTGCCTTCAGCTCAGGTCATGATCCCAGAGACCTGGGATCGAGTCCCACATCGGGCTGCCTGCTCGGCGGGAAGCCTGCTTCTCCCTCTCTCACTCCCCCTGCTTGTGTTCCCTCTCTGGCTGTGTTTCTCTCTGTCAAATAAATAAAATCTTTAAAAAAAAAAAAAAAAAAAAAAAAAAAAAAAAAAAAAAAAAGAAAATAGACAGAGAGGAGAAAAATGGCCTATGTTCTCATATATCTCCTCCTGAATTCTACAGAGACATCAAATGGCTGTCTCTAGATTTACATGCCTCATTTCTTTATAAACATGTGTGATAGAACACTGATTGTTTAAAGCATGGGTTTAGGAAAGAAAAATCGTGTAAACAAGCTCATGTGGAAGAGTTCATTTTCTTTAACTTGTGGGGTTTGAAACCTGATACAGGAGAAGACTGTGCCTACAATCTAAGATGTGCCTACTTCTCAAGGCTCTCATTTTCTCAAAACATGTAGTCTCTTAATTGAATTCCGTCCCATCATTTCATCAATTTTCTGTAACAATATATATTTTTTAATAATAATAAAGTTGATAAAATTGTGCTAATAGTTCAAAATATTATGGATGCTAATTTTTAAATTTATTTACTTATTTTATTCATTAACAGTGAACACAAAGTAATTACAATTTAATATCTTATTGTATGAGTATGGAGGCAGTATTATACAATAAATTATATATAGTTTTGATTATCTAATTATGATACAGGATCAAGACATTCTCACTGATTCACAGAAGAATTGTCTTCAGGAGGAATAGAAAATTATATTTTAAAATCAGTGTTTTTTAATAATTTTATTCTTTCATGGAATACAGGCATGTCTTGTCTAGATTCTATTAGTATGAAGTTTGACATTTGTTTGGTGTGAAATGCCTGATGAAGTTCATTATTGATTTATTATCACTGTCAAGTAATTTCTTCACTAGGGAACAGTAAAATGCTTCCTTTTCTATCAATTACGTTCAGCTGTGTCAAAAATAAGAATTTTACAGCAACTTTTTACCAATACTAAATCTAGTAAGAGCAAGTAAATGTTCTAAACGTCATGGTCACTGTATATATACTTTACTCATGTCTTTAAATATTCTTTTGGTTTTCTTTCCACACTACTTTATTTCCCCTGAAAAAATTGATGTGCTTAGAATTAGTCAATGCAATAAATTGAACTGGCACCTCTTGGTTCTTAAAATATTTACCGTGTCCCGAAATGTCAAAATACTTTAGCCTTGTGTTTCCAAAAATTATGATTTATCAGGCTGCCAGAGGTGAAGAATTAGGTTCTTCTTGAAGCAGATATTAAGAGCAAACTGATATTTTGAAATTCGCATATCTCAAAAGCCATGAACCAAATTTCACTTCACATTTTTGGCTATATTATTTAATGCCTTTTGTATTAATAAAAACTATCCTGACACACCTTTTAGTCCTCCAAAATAAACAGAGACGTAGTTGAAATATTCAGCTTCACTAAAGAGAAGTCATTCTAATTTGTAGAGATTCCACATTTCCTTACATTTAATAGCAATTCCCTCTGCACTCAGAAGGCCATGTGCAGTGATTATAGACCACAGTGGGGAATAAACTTTTCCTTACACTCCACTAGCATTTCATATATATTTTTTCTTTAACCCACTTATTTATAATAGGCTTAAAGGAAGAATGGCTTTTCAGATATCAAAAGTCAGTGAAGCAGCTAACATAGAATCTCATAAGGTTTTTGCTGGGTGATGGAACAGCAATAGTTGCATGAATGGAAGCATTGTTGGGTGCACTTGGCATTTATCACTAATTCCAGTGCAGGGTCCTCTTTGGTGCATGGACAGTTTTATCATCAGGGACAACAGTAAACTGAATAATGAAGATTTTAGTGATCATTTTAGGAGAGTGGAGTACTTATGATTATTATCTTAATATTTAATGATGAAATATAAATAGCCATGCATACTTCCAGAAATATATTTGAATTCTGGTTTCAGATCTAATAAGTAAATTAAGAAATATTTTGTTGGTGTTATATGCAAACGATGTACTGTATGTTGACTAACATAACATAATAAGAAAAAAATACTTTGTTATTACAGAAGAAACATGAGGCATGCTTTTCCAGAGACATCTTCAAAATGAAGGAGAAAAATCATGTTAATACTACAAACAAATTTAATCAAATATATCTATATAAGCTTAAATGGATTTGTAAATATTATATTCACTGTACATCATGTATTTTTTGGCTAAAAAAAGTTCTTAAAAACCACTGATGTCTTAACTTTAAAATATGATTAAATACAATAATATATTTATATATTAACATAACTATAATTTTTAATTATGATCTTAAAAAATAATTTATTTCAATGAATCATAATAAATTATTGCAACCATAATAAATTTTGGAAAGATTTATTTCAACAATAAAAGTAGTAAATTTGGATTGTACATCAAAAGTACGTATATAATCTGAAAACACATGTTGATGGAACAATATGATATTTCTTGAAATATCTTTCTATTTTAAATGACATATTCATCTTTTAAAAAAACTTTTTCCATGAGTAAGTTTGTAAAGTTATTTTCGCTGAGTCAGTATATATTTGACAGTTACATCATCTATCATATATGACTGAAATTCTATCACCTGATTCTCATTTTTCTCACTTGTGGTTAGACTTGTGGGTATTACAGACCCAGCAAATATTAGCCTAATGATCTTGAGTAAGATATATAATCTGAGTATCAGCTTTCTTATCTCAAAATCAAGCATGATGGATTATATGAAATACATAGACACTGTATACTCACCCAGTTCTATATGTCTGTAATTCTTTACATCTGTGAATTTCAAGTTGTATTAGAAATGAGAAACTTGATGATATTAAAAGCGTACTTATTTTGTCAAGTTTATCATTTTATTTTGAAACTTCACAAACTATTTAAACACTCAAATACTGTGTCTAAAACAATTATGAGGAAATTAGTTAACAATAGTAACTTACTTTTAAAAATACAAATATGAAATTATATTATTTAAAAGAGATTCTTCTCTTCCTCTAAACATATGCACATGTGCATACCCCACACATGCATATAAACATGTCCTCACACGACACACACTTCTAAGCCTATCTCCCACTGTAAATTTTACTTTGTGACTAGAGCAAGAACTTCAAAGTGTAAAAGCTAAAAAGTATTTTCTTTTTATTTATTTTGCTTCATCTTTTATCTTTTTCTTTAATGATTCTCTAAGATTTAAAAATGTTAAGTGATCATGTTGTAGGTGCTGAGGAAAAGGGAGCACTTTTGTTAACTTCAGGCAAATTAAGACTCTTCATTTCTCTGTAGATTTAGATATTAGAAACAATATCTAAAGCTCTAAATGGCAATTTTTGTGTCATAAACTCTTACAATGCTATATATTTCCAAATGTGCATGTTTTTACTTTGACTTTATGTCTTTGCTCGCTCTCCAATTTTTCCCTTGTTTCTTAATGTTGTATATTGTTTTGTGGTTTAATTTTTAAAATATAGCCATAGTACCCACTAGAATGTGATTCTTAAATATCAAATATCATAGAACAGCTTCACTATGAAAATCAAGTGTTCCCTCCACCATTCATCATAACCTCACCTCTCTAGGAACTGCTAATTATTCCTGTGTTTAAGTCTTTGCTGGATTTCTCCTGTGGCTGACTTTAATTGTCCTCTATTCCCTATTCTCCCCTTTTTCCATTTAGCCAGAGGACACTGGGCAAAGCTGGCCACATGGTTAAATTCAACTCAAGGGAACAGAAGTAGCTTCTGGTCATAAGTTTTAAAAATTAATATGATGATCCTCTATTTCTCTTCTTTTTTTTATCCCCAAGGAAAGCAAATATGGTACTAATGAGCCAGCAGGTAAGGGATATACCCTGTAGGTGATCAAAGTGCTAAAATAACCTGGATATCATCATTGAAAATAACCACTTATGTGACCTCACTGTCCACCTGCAGTAGACTGTTCTGGGAGACAGAAATACACTTCTATCATATATAAATGTCATTTAAGTATATGAATTTTAAGATCTTATTGTTGGGGTGCCTGGGTGGCTCAGTTGGTTAAGCGACTGCCTTCGGCTCAGATCAGGATGGAGCCCTGCATTGGGCTCCCTGCTCAGCAGGAAGCCTGCTTCTCCCTCTCTCACTCCCCCTGCTTGTGTTCCCTCTCTAGCTGTGTTTCTCTGTCAAATAAATAAAATATTCTTAAAAAAGATCTTATTGTTATAGCAAATTAGCACATATCTTAATGCAGAAACTGGCATTTCATTTCTTTTCAATTTTAAGGGATTTTATTTATTCCATAGCACAAAGAAGAGATCTGAGATAATAAAAACGATAATATTATAAGACAAAACTAACACAGCATTGTTTTACCCGGTGGCATAAAAAGTAGGTTATTGTCATAACAAATAATTTGAATTAAAAAAAAAAAGAATAAATAAATAAATAAATAGATAGATAAATAAATAAATAAATGGGGCGCCTGGGTGGATCAGTTGGTTAAGCGACTGCCTTCGGCTCAAGTCATGATCCTGGACACCCGGGATCGAGTCTCACATCGGGCTCCCTGCTCAGCAGGAAGCCTGCTTCTCCCTCTCTCACTCCCCACTGCTTGTGTTCCCTCTCTAGCTGTGTTTCTCTCTGTCAAATATAAAAAAAAAATCTTTAAAAAAATGAAAGAAGGAAGGAAGTAAAGGAAGGAAGGAAAGGAAGGAAGGAAAGGAAGGAAGGAAGGAAGGAAGGAAGGAAGGAAGGAAGGAAGGAAGGAAGGAAGGAAGAAAAAGAAAAAGAAAAGAAAAAGAGGGAAGAAGGAAGGAGGGAGGGAGAGAGGAAGGAAGGAAAGAAGGAAGGAAACACGGGAGGAGGGAAGAAGGGAGAGAGGGAGGGAGGAAGGAAGGAAGGAAGAACCACATGATTAAATAACCAGATAGTGGGCTGTAACAACATATTTCCTAAAAATGTGCTTGTGGGGCACCTGGATGGCTCAGTCAGTTAAGCATCTGCCTTCAGCTCAGGTCATGATATGGGGGTCCTGGGATCCAGCCCTGTATGAGGCTCCCTGCTCAGTGGGGTGTCTCCTTCTCCCTCTCCCTCTATCCCTCTGCCTGTTTGTGTTCTCTCATTCTTTTACTCTCTCAAATAAATAAATAAAATATTTTTTAAAAGAAAAAAATATATAAAAAAAGAAAGAAAATGTTGCCTGTGATGACCTAAATCAGACATCTTGATCTTTGAAATGAGGAGACTTGTAAGTTTCTCTTGTTGAAAGGGTGGGAATGGTGTGTTTATAAGAAGGAGAATGTGTTTAGACCCTGAGCAGTAGAAGAGTGGATTGCAGAGGACACCACTGACTGTTCCTAATGTCCTTTCTCCTCCCCCACTTTTAAAGTAATAGAAACACTTGTGTTTTAGAAGATATAAGCCATCCCAGGTAGAAGCTGCCTTGCTCAGCCCCCATACCCATATATGTTTGTGAAATTAAATTTTGTCTACTGGAGCCTGAGTTAAGTTTTTAGGGCATGATATTTAAAAAGGAAGTTACCTGGCTTCCACATCCTTTCTTTTCCCACCCATGTTAGTAAGTCAGCCCTAATTAACAAATTAGCAGGATAACATCCCATCATGACTGGACATAGAGATATGAGGAACTTGGGTTCTTGGAAGATTTTGCTGAGTAAAATTACTCATCTAGTTTCAGATAATTTCCCACCTTGCAACTGCAAAGTGAGACAAAATAAACCTCTATTTCTTCGGAGTACATACAGATTTTTATGATAGCTTGGTATATATTCTTACTAATACATAAATGCTTCTCTAAGTTGTTGCTCTCTCCGCAACACTAGTGCGGGGGAGGGATAACTGGACCAGCCTGTTACCCTCCAGGGGCTGAGCGAGATGATAAGTGTCCACAGCCCGGCAGGGAAACCGGGAAAGAAACCACACCGAGCCGGGAGTTGAGTCAGCCAGGAAGGCGCAGCAATCTCAGCTTTATTGTATCAGAGACACAGTTATATAGAGAGGAGAGGAGGGAGTAAAAGAAGTAGGAGGGGCCAAGAGGAGCTGATTAGTGGCTATCACTAAGGCCTTAGGCAGCTTTCAGGCCGGACTGCTGGGTGGGGCTCAGTTCGCCAGTCTGCCCCCAGGGCTAAGAGCCCAGGGCGGGAAGATTCAGCTAGGTCACATACGCGAAGTATTCCGTATTCCTGAGAAGCCCAAGAGGCTGCCCCAGCTGACTTCCACTAATGGCTGCAAACAAGCCGGCGCTAGGAGGTCCCAATACTAAGTATTATGTTTAAACAGATTTTTTTTTTAATTTACCATCTGGAGATTTATTCTCTTTCCTTCCTGCTTTGATAGATAATTGGCAAACCTTTTCCATTCCTCCCACCTCTTCAGTGGTTAACTCTGTATTTCAAACAGTACATTTCTTTTTCTAAATATTCTGCTGCCCACAACAGTATTTCTGCTCCAGTTTTATAAGCTAAAGAGATTAGTCCTCCCTACTTGCTATTCACTTTCCCTCGCAAATTTCAATTCTCAAAACTATAAATTATGTATTTTAAATCATCAATGATGATAATGATTTCTTCTCTTTATAATATTAGTTTGATTTTTCAATCTAATTTTTTCAATTTGATTGTAGGACTTGAGACTATTAAAATTTAGCATTCTATGACTAGGAAAGTACATTCACTTTTGAAGAAAATACTGTGCTAGCATTGAATTTCTCCTGTGCATGGGTCTGAAATCACAACCCCAGTGCCACTCAAACAATGTTTCTAGTGATGGTTTGGGATTTCTTTTTCTTAGAGATCTCTTTCTGGTGAATAGATTTACAACATAAGTTATTTAATAGGACTTCCTTTATCACTGTCCTGAGGTGAGCCTACTTTGTCCTTTGATCTTTGTTCTTATTCCTTAGTTGCACTGGAAAAAAAAAAAACTTATACATTCAAGCTTATTTTCTCTTAAACTTTGAAGAAATTTCCCCAATATCTTTTAATAATAGCTAGTTGAATAAATTTCTTAACACTTTGGTTCTTGTCCCATTATACTTACTATGTGTTTTAATTTGTTTTGTTTTCAAACTGCTGGGATATTTAGATTTGTATTTTTTTACTTAGTGTTTCAATATATTTTTTGATATATCTAAAAAGTTTATTTAAAGATGAATATTTGGGGCACCTGGGTGGCTCAGTCATGAAGCATCTGCCTTTGGCTCAGGTCATAATCAGAGTCCTGAGATCGAACATCACATCGAGCTCCCTGCTCAGCAGGATGCCTCCTTCTCGCTTTCCCACTCCCCCTGTTTGTGTTCCTTCTCTAGCTGTATCTGTCTCTATCAATTAAATACATAAATAAAATCTTTAATAAATAAATAAGAATATTTTTCATTGATTTTGTTAAACACTGTTTTCTATTTTAAGTCCATTCAGGTCTGGGACATTTTTACTATTATATTCCTGATGTTTTTTTTCTCCTTATTTTCTTTCAATGCCTCTGAAATGTCTAACATCTAATTCAGATCCTATTTGCTACTTGAAGTCACTCAAACAAGTACAACCTACTTCGTTTCTTTTAACCTTTTAGCAACAACAGCATGAAATTGGATATGTATCTCTATCTCTATGTGGAGAGATGTGGGTGTACATCCCAAATTCTAACTATGGTTTAATTTCCATAACTGAATTACAAGATCTTTGAGACATTCATAATACCTTACTCCTTGTGCTTACTTTATAATTTCCTCTGTAAAATCCTTTATGATATACAGTGACTAACAAAATGTAGGCAATAAAAAACACCTACTTCACAGTTAATATAAATGGTTTATGATGATTCTTATCATATTAAAGATGCACAATTATACAAAATTTTGCTTGGCATAATGCTCACCTTGGAAGTGTTAATACAGATGTTGTCAATACTATGTTGAACAACATTTCTCTTGTATATCCAACAACCTTTCCCTCAGTATATATCTACTAATCTCCTATGCATCCTTCGTGATACTTAATCTTTATTTGCTCTCTCAAAGCACAAATACAGATTTTCTTCATGATATAATGTTTGCATAATATATCACTAAATTTATTAGTATGCTACTTTACTTAAATCCATTATTTTCAGTGTATATTCAGGGTGGTTACTTGGTTTTCTTTTTTTTTTAATTTTTATTTATTTATTTGACAGAGAGAGAGAGATCACAGGTAGGCAGAGAGGCAGGCAGAGAGGAGGGAGCAGGCTCCCTGCTGAGCAGAGAGGCAAATGCAGGCCTTGATCCCAGGACCCTGAGATCATGACCTGAGCTGAAGGCAGAGGCTTTAACCCACTGAGCCACCCAGGTGCCCTGGTTTTCTATTTTGTTCTCCATTTGTTAGTAACATTAGTACCATTAGGTCCTTAGTAGCAATTCAAGACATACATTTGGAATGAAACCAATTTAATAAAAAGAAAATTTAGCAAAGAGTAAGCAGGAGATAGTTTATTAATCATGAAAAATGTCATATTTTAAGTGTTCCCAGTTTTCTCCACATAAAATGTTCTGATTATACGAAGCTTGTTTTTTGGTCACAGTTCGCCATTGTCTGTGCCCTGTCTTCTGTAGTCAGAATCATCCTATCCAGAGTACGAACTAAGTTCATTCAGGCAAGATCCGTAAGTTCTACCTTTGCTCCTGGGCATTAGTTTCCTACAGTTATCCTAACAAATTAACACAAACTTGGTGGATTAAAACACAGAATTTTATTCTCTCATACATCTGGAGGCCAGAAGTTTAAACTCAAGGTATTGTCAGGGGTGTATTCTCTCCAGATTGTCTAGGGGGTATTTGTTCTTTGCTTCTTATATCTTCTAGTGGTTTTTGGCATTCCTTCACCGGCAGCAACTGTACTCCAGTTTTTGCCTCCATGAGCACAATGCTTATTGCTTTTCTCTTTCTGTGTGCGTTATAAGGAAATTTGCCATTGAATTTAAGGCTAATCTGAATAATCCAGGATGATCTCTTTATCTCAAGACCTTAACTATATATTTACAAATACTCATTTTCCAAATAAAGTAACATTCATATATTGCAGGGATTAGGGTATGGATATGACTTTCTGAGGACCACCACTCAACCCACTATACTTATTACTTATTAAGCATTCTCCCCTTTGATAAATACACAGAGAGGTGTTTACCTCCTTTAGTAATACTGAATGGAAATTAACCTACAACATATCTTTAAAAGGAACAGAAGGGAGGTATTTCAATTTCTTTTTACACAAACCATATTGCCAGAGATTGAGAGGTCTCATTTGTAGTTTTTTGTCTTATCTTCTCTATTTATAGAACAGGATAATGCTAAAGAATTTTGCATAATCCTCTGCCCCAAGCTTCCATCAAGATCATATTTCTCTCTGTGAAATTCTGTCCTTGACAAAATAAAATCCTTCTCATTTTTTTCCTTCTTAGCTCCTTTTTTCTGTCATATTTTAAACTCACCCCCTTTTCAATTTAACCCTGATAATTCTTACAGTAACTCTATTAGTCATCCTAACAATTTTACCAATACAGACTCTAATTGGAACACCAGTTACTTACACTACTTTTGCCCCCCTCATTTTTTTTGGTCTCTCTGTCTCTCTTTTTTTAATTTTTATTTTTTGGTGATGTCATGATAGAATGGCTACCAAAAAGCAAGGGATGACAAGTTTTGGTAAGAATGGTGAAAAGGGAACCATTGTACAATTTTGCTGAGACTGTAAATTGGTGTAGCCACTGTGAAAAACAAAATGGATGTTCCCCCCAAAATTAAAAATAGTGCTACCTTATGACCATCGATTTCATTTGCATATAGATAGCCAAAAGAAACAAAAATCCCTATTTCAAAAAGATATCTGTACCTGCACATTCATAGCAGCATTATTTACAACAGCTAAGACATGGAAACAACCTAAGTGTCCATCCCTGGATGAGTGGATAAAGAAGTTGTGATATATATTGGGATATTGTTTAGCCATACAAAAGAAGAAATGGCAAGATGTTCCATGGGTGGAACATGAAGGTATTATACCAAGTAAAATAAGTTACACAGAGAAAGAAAAATGCTGTATGATCTCACTTATATGTGAAATATTAAAAGAAAAACAAACTAAAGTCATGGAAACAGAACAGATAAGTGGTCGACAGAGAAGGTGCAATGGGGATAGAGACAATGAGTAAAGAAGGTTAAAAGTTACAAACTTCCAGTTGTAAGATAAATTCTGAGAGTCTAATTTATAACATGGTATTTACAGCATGTTAACCACAGTTAACTAAATTGTGCTGTATATTTGAAAGTTTCTAAGAGAGTCAATCTTAAAAATTCTCATCACAAGAAAAAAAATATGAGAGTTGATAGATATTAACCAAACTTACTGTAGTATCACTTTGCAATACATATAAGTATCTAATCACTATTTTGTAAGCTTTAAACTATTACAATGTTATATGTCAGTTATATCTCAGTAGAATTAGAAAAAAAAACAGCATAACAATATAAAATTTATTTCTCACAACACAGTGAATGAATCACTGGTTTGATGCCTGGTTCTGTGAGACAATTCAACCTTGTGTTTCTATGTGTTGTGACAGGCTTTTCACCTGCATTAGCATTTTAAATATACATATTTTTTAGTTGAGATGTAATTGACATAAAACATTATATTAGTTTCATACATACTACATAGTGATTTAATATTTGTTTAAATTGCAAAAGGATTACCATAGCAAGTCTGGTATAGTTAATCTCTGCCACATATGTGATGTCACAAACATTTTTTTTTGTGTGCGATGAGAGCTTTTAAGATCTATTCCCTCAGAAACTTTGAAATATGCAATTCAGTATTAATTATAGTTGGTATGCTATATATTACATCCCCATGACATATTTATTTGATAACTGGATCAGAAACATTTATATGACAAAAACTTTGGAAGCTAGCAATTGTGTCTCCTTCAGGGTCAGAGGGAAAATAGAAAACTTAGTCAGGATAGTAAAGATAATGTCTCTCTTTAGAGGGAAGGATAGGCTGGTTTGCCAGCAGCAGCCTTATAAGATTTAGTTTAGTTTAGTTTAGTTTAGTTTAGTTTGGTTTTATGCTCAGTGTTTCACATGTGACAAACACACTGTACACAGCATTGTCCTAGGTCCACCCTCCACATTGCCCCTCTGAGATTTGAGGGGAAGGGACCTAATGAGAACATGAAGTTCATGCTATTTTTTGTACCATAAGCAATATATTGCCTAGATTGATTTTGGTTCATATCTCATTAATGACCAAATTTTTAGAAGGATGACAAGCCAACCTAACATCTGCCCCCACACTGTTGTTTGAAAGTTGCTTAACACCTAAGAAGTGGCTCTTCTTCATGCAATTTTTCAGATACTCAAATTTTTTCCATATAGTTTCTCTACCATATTCTACCTCTAACAGTCTTTTGCTTGATTGCTTTGTCTAAATAGCAGATTAAATAAAGTAAAAGAATGGGAGGGGAAGATCTAGATGAAAATCTTTACAATAGGTACAGCACTTCCCTCAACATTTCAGTGAATGGAATACAGTCACACAGTTTCATTTGCATATATAGGAACTGGAATTTATTATCTAATGATAAATATGACAGAGAGAAGAAGATAGATATTTGTAAGTTCTAGCAGTCTATCAGTCACTATTAGATATTATCAGAAATAGACTTTTCCAAGATTTTATGCAGCAAAATTTGCCAATCCTGTGGTAAAATTCTAATGAATTATTTATATTTGTTTTTTTTTAAAGATTTTATTTTTTATTTATTTGACAGAGAGAGAGAGATCACAAACAGGCAGAGAGGCAGGCAGAGAAAGAGGGGGAAGAAGGCTCCCTGCTGAGCAGAGAGCCCAATGCGGGACTTTATCCCAAGACCCTGAGATCATGACCTGAGCTGAGGGCAGAGGCTTAACCTTCTGAGCCACCCAGGTGCCCCTATATTTGTATTTTTTTTAAGATTTTATTTATTTATTTGACCTAGAGAAACACAGCTAGAGAGGGAACACAAGCAGGGGGAGTGAGAGAGGGAGCAGCAGGCTTCCCGTGGAGCACGGAGCCCAATGCGGGGCTCAATCCCGGGACTCCGGGATCATGACCTGAGCCAAAGGCAGTCGCTTAACCAATTGAGCCACTCAGGCACCCCTATATTTGTATTTTTGATATAACTTCAATTTGAAGAATCCATGTGTGTTAAAACTTGCCTTAAAATCTTTGATCTTTTGAAACTTTTTTGTTGCATTATAATTGCCATGGTATATTAGTTTTAAGTGTACAGCTTAAGTCAATACTTGTATGTATTGCAAAAAGATCATCACAATAAGTCTAGTTAACATTTGTTTCTATACATTGGGTTACAAATTTTTTTTTCCCGTGATGAGGAAAATCTTTTGTTCTTGTAAATCTTGTCTTTGATTTTTCTAGGTCACGCAAACAGTCCTAGACTGTGATAATCCATAAACTTCAACGGTACCTTCAATCCATTGAGTTGTGATCTTTTCACCTTCATTACCTACCTCCCCACAATCTATTTCAGCTCCTGGAAGATTTCTTCTCAATAGAGTAAAACTATTTTAAAATTATTTTTTAAACTCACTGCACATTCTCACTTTTCTTTTATGACACATTTTAACCATGTCAGTGTAGGACAGTTTCACCCCTATGCTCACTCTACCACACAAGACTTTTGTTACAATTGTGGATAATCTCCACTTTTGAAAATCCCTGGTCATTTCTCATTTTTAATCTTTCTTAAACTTTTATCAACATTTGACATTTTTCTTCACTTCCTCCTTGAATCACTGTCTTCTCTTAGCTTTCAAGATAGTTATTCTTAGCACTCCTCTTTCTTCACTAGCCATTTCTTTCTAGTCTACATTTACAATTTCTCTTAATATCACTAGCCTCTAGATATTCTAAAACCTGATACTCAGTTTTTACCCTCTTCTCTTTTCTCCTTACATTTATTTACTGGTCATTTTACCTCATTTCATGGCTTCAAACATGCAATCTTCACACTGATGATTCGTAAATTTATATTTTGAGTCTAGATCACTCTCATAAGTCACAAACTCATATATACAACATCTGAAATTGATCTCCACCCTTGAATGTGTTATGGACTCTGCTCTCCTGCATTCTTTCTAATCTATGTAAATAGCAACTCCACTCTTCCAGTTTTTCAAGCCCTGAGTCATGAAGTTTTCTTTAACTATTCTCTTTACCTCACTACACATACAATTTAAAAGCAAATTTTCTTGGGGCAACTAGTGGTCCAGTTTATTGAGTATCAGACTCTTGGTTTTGGCTCAGGTCATGATCTCAGGATGGTGGGATTGAGCCCTGAGTTGGGGTTGTATTGTGCTGAGCTTGGAGCCTGCTTAAGATTTTTTTTTTCACTTTCCCATCTGCTCCCCGATAGAATAAATAAATTAATATTTTTTTTTAAAAAAAGAAAATTTTTCTTGTTTAGTATTTGCAAAATACTTCCAGAATTAAACTTTTCTTTCTTTTTTTTTTTTTTAAAGATTTTATTTATTTATTTGACAGGTCACATATAGGCAGAGAGGCAGGCAGAGAAAGAGGGGAAAGCAGACTACCTACTGAGCAGAGAGCCTGATGTGGGACTTGATCCCAGGACCCTGAGATCATGACCTGAGCCAAAAGCAGAGTCTTAACCCTCTGATCCACCCAGGCTCCCACTACTTTTTTTTCTAATTATGTTTCTAATATTCTTGTCTCTAATGTTGGACCACACCCACTCTGGGTCTTACTGGATAACTGAAATTATTGCTTACTGATGTATCTCTCTTTCTCTCTGTCTTTGTTCCTCTAGAGCTAATTCTTAATAACACAACTTCTGTAATTTTTTTATGTTTTATTTTTATTTCTTTATTTTTTGCTTTTGCATTTTTTTACTTTAAATTTATGTTATTTTTTCAGTGTTCCAAGATTCATTGCCCATGCCCCACATCCAGTGCTCCATGCAATAGGTGTCCCCAGTACCCACCACCAGGCTCTCCCATCCCCCCACCCCTGTCCTCCAAATCCCTCAGTTGGTTTCTGTGTCCCAAGTCTCTCATGTTGCATTTATCTCCCTTAATTACCCTACTTCCCATTTCCTTTCCTTCTCCTACTGTCTTCTATATTACCCCTTATGCATCACAAGTAAATGAAACCATGTGATACTTGACTTTCTCTACTTGGCTTATTTCACTCAGCATAATCTCTTCCAATCCAGTCCATGTTGCTACAAAATTTTATAAACATAATACATTTTCTTTTTCACTATTTTTGGTCAGAATCTTCCACTGGATTCCCATTTTGTCTATTAAAAATAATAATCCTAGGGGCGCCTGGGTGGCTCAGTTGGTTAAGCTACTGCCTTCTGCTGGGGTCATGGTCCCGGAGACCCGTGATCGAGTCCTGCATCGGGCTCCCTACTCAGAGGGAGGCCTGCTTCTCCCTTTCTCATTCCCCCTGCTTGTGTTTCCTCTCTGGCTGTGTTTCTCTCTGTCAAATAAATAAAATCTTAAATAATAATAATAATAATCCTAAAAATGGCCTATGGATCTCCTCATAATCCCACACTTACCTGAATCCATTCCCATTTATTTTGTACCTTGTTCTTCTCAAGTTATACTGCTCTAGGCCATGCCTTATTGTTTCTTGATCATGCTAGACATTCTACTGTGAGGGACTTGGCTCTTCCCTCTTCTTAGAATAAAACTTCTTCAGTTAGCTGCATTACTTGTATCTTCTACCTTATTAAGTCTTTGCTCAAATATCCCCTTCTCAAAGATTCTCTTCCTTATATCTTGTTTAAATTTAGCTTATTCCTATGCTTTTATTTTTCCCTTTCATGCTTTATTTTTATCCATAGCATTAGTCAGTATCTGAATTAGATATTATATATTTGTTTGAATATTTTTATCCTGTATTAAACTATAACCTCCATGAGATCAGAAATGTGATTTGTTCACTTCTATACTTGACATACACATAGTGAGCACTAAAATTTTTTGAATGGAAGAATATTTAAATGATCAGAATGTATTTATTTGAAAATAATTTCTCATTTTTTTCTCTCTTAAATAAAAAGCAATAAATTTATATAGAAATAAATATATGACTGGTTAACAACAACAACAACAACAAATTAGGAATATAAGGAAAGTAGAAAAGTAGAATATGTTAGCACATTTTTAATTAGAATTGAGAAACAACTGTAAGACCTCTACATAAACTTATATATTTCTAAAGATAACTTTTTTTTGCAGGTCAACAATCTTGTTTTTAATTGTCACAGATTTCAGAATTATGAACCTTCGATAATGAATGATTCACTTTATTATTTCCATGGCTATATATATTTTTTTGCTGTTGCAAAATGTATACATTTTTTTCTATAATCTTTAAGAAAAAAAAAAAAAACTAACCTGTAAGTGAACTCTAGAGAAAACAGGTTTAAAAAATTTCAATGTGAATAATGTGTAATTTTGATCATCTCTGTATAAATTTTTAAATGTGAAATTAACTTACAAGGGAAAGAAAGAAATTAACACAGGGAAAATTCAGATTAAAAAAAAGCATTGGAATTAAACAAGTCTGGCAAGTGTTCAAAATATCATCATTCACTGTATAAATTATACCTACAAATAAAATATTTATTAATTTTGTTCATAAAGTATTTAAAGGTAATTGTATTTTAACCAAATAAAGTAATCCACATATTTATGACCTCTAGGTATATGAACAAAATACAATGAAGTATAAAGCTAATCTTATGTCCAGTTATCTTAATGTAAATAAAGAAAGTGCTAGTTTGATGTGGAATGTTGATGTAAGTGTATATTTGTTGTTGATGGAATTTTTGGCTTAAATAGGCCACATAATTGTCTCCAAAACTCCAGTCTTTACTCATAGCTTTATCACTCACTCCATATTTTCTTATACCTTGAAATATTTTCCTTTCTGGAATGTTTTTGTTTATGAAAAGATTTTTTTGTGAAATTTCCATGTACATAAATATAATGATGATGTAAAGATTTTTTCCCTTCTAAGATAATTTGCCTGCACATATGGCTCTTCTAAGAATATCTGATTCATGTGAACTCCAGAGCTTTCAGGATAAACCTAAGCTGCCATATTGTATTAAAGAGGACTTCATAACCCTCCCTCTATTTTTTTTGGTACACATTTAGAGCCAAGAGTAGAAACCTAGGCAGAATTTCATTTCTCAAATTTGTAATTGTGTCATTGAATGAATAAATAATATTTGGACTGACTTGCTATGGTAACTTGTAAGGTCAAAATAACTTGACAAGTTTGAAAATCAAAGTTGTTTTAATGGCTTAGTTTTGTGGAAATAGCAACAGGGAATATTGATCTTCATAACAGTTAAGCATCAGTTATATGCAGAACTATAGAGCCACTAAGAAAGAATATTTTAAAAAGAACTATAGAACCACTAAGAAGGAATATTTAATTATCTGATTTTCCATTTTCTTTTTGGTCTTGTTAAACATCCTGAACTTGAATTTATAAGATTACTTTGTATGTTTTAATACATATTCCTCTTTAAAAGTACATATTTGAGTGATTTTTTTGTCCCTTAATTAAGAATCTGTCAATGAAAACTTGTGATTGAGGTTAGGTTATAACTTACCTTAAACATTTATTTATCCCATTGGATAACACAGTGCCAGATAACTAGTAGATGCTAATAAACACTATGTAATTAATGAATGAAGGAATGCACTAGTGGTATAGCAAACATTGTTGGTTATACATTTGTGTTAAAAACAATTTATGCACCTCACAAGATTCACTAGCATTGGTCTTCTATTTGATGATATTGAAGATCCTCCATAAAGGTGTTGAAACTCACCACATCCAAGTAAGCTCAGAGAGAAGTTCTAAGGTTTATTGGAGGGAATTTATTTTAGCTATATTGCCATCTCATGGTAAGGACTGCATCAGTTTAAAAGGTTTACCTGCTCAACTCTCATGAACCCAATTTTTCCCCATCCTTCATTCTTCTTGAGAACAAGTTTAACAGCACTTTGTGACAAGCCTTGTACACAAAGCTTCTTGCTTTCTACCCTGGAGTTGCCGTGTTGGCTGCTGAAGGGAGAAATGTAGTGGTAGACTGTTGGCATACATTCATTCATTTAGCTTGCATGATCACTGAGGAGGCCTCACTGTTGTATTCAGCTCTTGTGTGGAAGCTGTGAAGACAGTAACTCCTAAAAGTGCAGAGGGATCAAAGACTCACTGGGTGATCTTGGAGAAATGCTGAATTGGAGGCATGGCTACATTCTTCTCCTTATCCCCACATCTAATACTATTTCAAGAAACAAGAATAATGCTCCCTCTCTACAGACCTCCAGTGAAACCAAACACTCTTGTTACAAAGCTATGCACTATGTTTACTCATTCTTAACCCCAGTTTTTTCATCCTCCCGTCTTATTTCCCTGAGCTTATACCACTCAATAAAGTGCTACCATTTATGATTTTTGGCTCAGGTTTTGTTTTCTAAGGAAACTGAAAAAATATATTAAGCAAATTTATATCACATGAGTGAACGCTAATGTAAACTATGGACTATGGAGTGATAATGACATAGTTTCATCAATTATAACAAATGTACCACTCTGATGGAGGATGTTGATAGTGGAATGTGAATGGGGTTAGGTGACATATGGTAAATCTCTGTGTACCTTCAATGCAGTTTTGCTCTAAACCAAAAACTATCAAAAAATAAATTCTATTTAAAAAATTCACATCGCAAAGGTGGTAAATTGAGTGGCTTCTCACTATCTACTATTTGCTGTCATTCCATGAGCATAAGATATCTCCTTCACCTAACTCAGGAATGTCTATATGATTTGCTTTTGCAACTGAAATATGAGTAAAAGTGGAATACACGATTTCTGGAAGAAGTTGGGAGAGCTAGGACAATACTTCAGCGTGTTCTCCTTTATCTCTGCATGAAGACAGACAGCGTTTCAGATGGACCTTACTTTGCCAGTTTAGAAACAAAACCAAATACCCTACAGGTCAGAACCAGGACCAAATTGCGATGAATCGCTAATATGAGAAGGAAATAAACTTCTGTTTTATCAGTTTCTGAAATTTTTTTAGATTGTATAATACCAAAAGCCTGTTTTGCCTTAATATAAACCTTTAACTAAGGCATGTAGGATTGGTTTTTAAATGGGTAGAAGGTAATTAGGAAACAGTTATGGGAGGTAGGAGGAGAACAATTTATGATATACCATAGTTATATGTGGGGTAAAAATAAAAACATGTCCTATATAACTTGGAAAGTATATAGTATATCTAATAAGTGCTTAATTTAAAGTGAAGACTCAGAAATAAATAGCAGGAAAACAATCAAGGGGATAGCCATCAAACCTATGGTTAAATGTCTTAAAAATTTGGATGGTACCTACTAGTACTGCCACTTAAGGAAAATGCTTTAAGAAAACTCATCTATGACAAGGACAAGGGAAAATAGCTGTTTACCACCAAGGAGAGAAAAGTGTCCGGTGCTTTCTTCAGATTTAGCCAAGATAGAAAAATGAGAAAAGGAAACAGCTTACAGAAGATGATAATAAAAATTACAAAGAGAAAATAAGTAGAGGAAACACTTCTAGGTACTGAAATCAGGGTCAAATCAAGGAGCATTTCCTAATCCCAGGGTTACTTTTTTATATCTGGACAACAGAATTTCAAAATTTCTACAAGTAAAAGAATGTTGTATGCCCTCCATTCTTCTTAAGTCTGAATGAATTGTTTATCATGATTATCTTATCCCTGTCTTACTTTTGTTTATTGAGCATATAGGATGGAATAAATAGCTTTTAATTCATAGAATTATGGATCAAGTTAGCACTCTCAAACCAGAAGAAATTATTGGGACCTATCTATCTATATCTTTTGCTTTTAGGCCAAAGATTTTAGTAGCTCAGTATAACCCTGGTTGCAGGGGATGGGTAAGTAGAGGTGATATTCTGCCTATGGGAGGAAGAAAGAACAAAATACATGATGACCAAAAGTGTGCACTTTTATAAACTTCATATTCTTCAAAAATATCTGATTTTCCTTTCTATTAGAATATCAGATATCTATACCATGTTAAACTCAGATTATTCACGAAAACGAACATGTATCTAACACATAGTTTTCCATATTCTTTCTTTTTCTCTCTCTTCTGCCTCTGTGATTATGGAAACACTTAATGGAATACAGCCTTCTTAGCCCCCATAGAAGTCCTAGATGAACAGAGGCCCATGCCTTGACATGTAGCATAAGTGAAAAATATACTTTGCTGGTTGAAATCTTTGAGATTTTTAGGTTGTTTGTTTTTATGACATAAATTAGCCAATCCTAACTGCTATTCCATCCCTCCCACAGCCCTATGTGTCTTATTAAAATAACAAATCCAATTTAATTGACTAAACACTCCTAAGAGGATGCCATTAAACTCTGGTCAGGGGTAAATCTAATTATTGTAAGACAAACATAGTGATCTTATTACTTTCATCAGAGATTTCTTTTCTTTCTTTTTATTTTTTTCCCTTGGGCATTTGACAACATTCTGGATGAGTTGTTAGGGAATTTGGCTCATGTTTCTGAGAAATGTTTCCTCTTTTAAAAATGAGATACATATAATCTAGATATATGCTAGACATTCTCCTAGGTACTCTCTTCACTAAATAGGATGTTTAAAACTGCAGTAGTCATATTGCAAACATGAACAGAACTAGTGAAAGTTCAAAGCCCGTACTGATCAATAAAGTAAAGCAAAAGATGGTAGGATACTGGGTCCTTTGTAATGTCATTGACTTATTGTATTTATTCACCAGCTCCAGAACTGTTTCACCATGAGCCTTTTTGTCATGTGAATTAATAGTTGTATGTTGATTTAACTAGGTAAATTGAGATTTAGTTTATCTTGACAGACATAAGTTAGATGAGATAAAGAGAGCATTTCCATTGAATTATATATATTTTTTAAAAAAATTGTAGTTAGCTTATAGTCTTATCAAATGTAAAGGTATGATTCTTACTGACATATTGAAAATATCATACAAATTCACTTTTTATTATATTATTCAAAGTAAATTGGTACTTAAATCTAGGAACCACCAAATTAAGGTTAAGTAATAAGTACATATTTTGAAACTATCATGTACTTACAGATTTCTCATTATATATTCTATGAATTTAGAGGTTACTCAGTTTAAAATAAGTCAGATATTTTTAAAAACGGGCAACTTCTGGCTATTTTAACAGTTAAAATAACCTGGATGGGCTCTCATGTGTTAATTTAAATCGCTGTCTCTCAGTTGCTCTTTGGCTATGTAACTATTACGAATTATTAAATACTAAGAATCTTTAGTTAATGGCCCCATTCACCCATCTGCAAAGCCATAAAATCACTCACATCCTTCCCATGTCACATCTTTTCACTCAGTTTTCTTCCCTACATTTTCATTCTCAAAATTCATGTGATTAGATTGGGTCCACTTAGAAAATACAGCATCATATCCCTATGTTAAAGTTTTAAATTCAGTTGATTATCTATCCTAACTCCATATGCAATCTTTATTCTCTTTTGTGAATATGCAGGTAAGATATATAAAGTAACACATTCACAGATCTTGGGATTAGAAAATGGACATCTCTGGAGAGTTATTTGCCTAATACAAAACACAAAAAATGTAATTCAGGAAACTGGAGAACACAGCATTTTGTTTCTTTCTACTTAGTGTAATATATTCCCAAACCAAATACCTATAAATAAACCTTAATTTTCAAGCTTTCTTCCTATTAGTCATGATGCTGCTACCATTATATTCGAACTACTTTACATATATTTTACATGCATATATTTTATACATATTTATGTAACAAAGAAGCCATTATATGTATGTTGTTAACTACAAACATTTTGAAGAAGAGATAACTATAAAAATTAAGAAGTTTGAATGAGACCAAGAAGCCAGTGTGTATCATACTCTGACCTCTTGGCCTTCCACCATTATGGAGTACCTCAAGTTCTGTTGGAAATAGGACCAGACTTTTTTTTTTTTTCCTTTTCCTCCTCCCCTTCTTCTTCTTCTTCTTCTTCTTCTTCTTCTTCTTCTTCTTCTTCAGTATTTTACTTATTTATTATTTGTTTTTTTCCTTATCCTTAATTTTTTTTAGTTTTCCTTTGGAATCAGGCTTATAGTTTTTGTACAATTGTTGGTTTCCTTGTTTCTATTCCCTTTCTCATTTTTTGGATCAGCCTTCCTATTTTTCTTTTCTTTTTTCCCCTCTTTCTCTTTCTTTGGAATCAGGCTTTTTATTTTTTGTTTGTCTGTTTATTTCCTTTTTTGTTCCTTTTCGTTTTCTCTTTTCTTGGATCAGGAATTTTTTTGGGGAAAGGGGGGCTTATATTTACAAACAAATCAAAGCACACCTAGTTAAAGATCCAAACAGTCCCCTCCACCAGTAAGGAGGAAATCTGCAGAGGACTGACTTGTGGGAAAGAGCAGCCAAACCAAAACAGCAGAATGCACATAACATACAGCAGAAATATTTCCTGAAGCCCCAGGCCCTGGACAATGTATAACCTCTTCTTAATATAATATTACTCTTAGGAGCAGGAAGCAGGAAAAAAAAACTTTCATCATATGCAAAAGACAGAAAACTAGACACAATGACAAGACAGAGGAATTCTCCCCAAAGGAAAGGTCAAGAAGTCACAGCCAAGGATTTGTTTAAAACAGATATAAGCAATATATATGAATGAGAATTTAGAACACCAGTCATAAGAATACTAGCTGAGTTTCAATGAAGCATAGAAGATACCAGAGAAATCCTTGTTGCAGAGATAAAAGACAAAAAAAACTAGTCAAACCAAAATTAGAAAATGCTTTAACTGAGATATAGAACTGACTGGATATAATCATAATGAGAACAGAAGAAGTAGGGGATCAAACAGGTGGTAGACAATAAAATTATAGAAAATAATGAAGCTGAAAAGGAGAGGAAAGAACATTACAAGATTACGGAAATAGACATAGGAAACTCAGCAATTTCATGTAGTACAATGATATTTATATTATAGAAAGTGCAGAAGAGGAAGAGTAGGGAAAGGGGAAGAAGATGTATTTGAACAAATTATACCTGAGAACTTCCCTAATCTTGGGGGAAAAGCAGGCATTCAAGTACAAGGGACACAGAGAACTTCTCTTAAAATCAACAAAACCAGGTCAACACCAAGACATATCATAGTGAAACTTGCAAAATACAAGGAAAACAAGTGAATTCTGAAAACAGCTAGGAGCAAAAAGTCCTCAACCTACAAGAGTAGACACATAAAGTTAATAGCAGATCTGTCCGCAGAAATATGACAGGCCAGAAGAGAGTGGCATGATGTATTCAATGTGCTGAGTGGGAAAAATATGCAGCCAAGAACACTATATCCAGCAATGTTGTCATTCAGAATAGGAGAGATAATGCATTTCCAAGGCAAGCAAAAGCTAAAGGAGTTCATGAACATTAATCCAGTTTTTCAAAAAATATTAAAGGAGAACCATTGAGTGGGAAAGAGACCAAGAGCATCAAAGATTAGAAAAGAGCAGAAACAATCTATAGGAAGAGTAACTTTACAAGTAACAGAATGGCACTAAATTCATATTTGTCAATTTTCACTCTGAATGTAAATGTACTAATTGCTCCAATGAAAAATCACAGAATATCAGAATGGATTAAAAAGATAAAACTCATCATTACTTACAAAAGACTCATTTTAGACCTAAAGACATCTCCAGATTGAAATTGACGGGTGGATAACCATCTATCATGCCAATGGACAGCAAAAGAAACCTGGAGTGGCCATATTTATATCAGAAAACTAGAGGTTAAGCCAAAGACTGTATTAAGAGATGAAGAAAAACACTATATCACAATTAAGGGGTCTATCTAATGAGAAGATCTAACAATGGTGAATATTTGTGCTCTCAATTTGGGAGCACCAAAACATATATATCAATTAATAACAAATATAAAAAAACTCATTGATAATAATACAATAATAATAGAGGACTTTAATATCTCATTTGCAGCACTGGAAAGAACATCTAAGCAGAACAACAAGGAAATAAGGGCTTTGAATAACACACTGGGCTAGATGAACTTAACAGATATATTCAGAATATTTCATAATAAAACAGCAGAATACACATTCTGTTTAAGTGCATATGGGACATTCTTTAGAAGAGATCACATGCTGATTCACAACTCAGGCCTTGACCAGTACAAAAAGACAGAGATCATACCATGCACATTTTCAGACCACAATCTATGAAACTTGAAGCTAACCACAAGAAAAAAAAATGGAATAAATGTGTTCACCAGAAAATTAAAGAAGAAATTAAAAAAAATACATGGGAGCAAATGAAAATGAAATATCAACAGTCTAAAACCACTGAGAAACATCAAAGGTGGCCATAAGAGGAAATATGCAGCAATACTGGCCTTCCCTAAGAAGAAAAAATAAGGTCTAAAAAATAAATCTAATTTTATACCTAAAGGAGCTAGAAAAAGAATAGCAAGTAAGGCCAAAACCCAGAAGAAAAAAGGAGATAATTAAGATTAGAGCAGAAATAAATTATATAGAAATCAAACAATAGAATAGCTCAATGAAGCTAGGACCTTGTTCTTTGAAAGAATTAACAAAATTGATAAACCCCCAACCAGATTATCAAAAAGAACAAAGAAAGAACCCAAATAAATAGAATTTTTTTAAAAAAGGATGTCTTTTGATGTAATTAGTCTTCTTGAAAATTAATTAGAAATTTGCCCTTTCTGTATAAACTGAATTTCAGAGTAAATATATAGTCATGGAGTTCATGAGAGAAAAAAAAATCTTCATTACAAAATAACTTTAATTAATAATTTTGCAAGTAAATTTGCATTAGAAAAATCATTTTTAAACTTCTAAATAATTTATTGATTCAAGACAAGACTAAAGCACTAAATGTACAATTATTAAAACAATGCAGGCATGAGGCTGACATTCCCTGAACCACTCATTTAGTCACAATAAATATTCTATGTGTTCCTAGATGTGACATGATATGTAAATCACAAAACCATGTATGAATATTCTAGGAAAAAATGGAACACAATTAAATCTTATTAAGCTTCTGGAGTTAATATCTTATTCACTGGAAATACAAAAGCAGGAGAACCAGCTAAGTGACAGCACACGTGAAAAACAGATGGATCCAGAAAGTGAGACATTCAACAGGAAAAATGATCCAGTTTCTTCAGTAAGCTGACGGCATCATAAAAAAAGAAAAAAGAAATAAAATAAAGATTGTTTTTGTTTAGAAGAGACTTAAAAGACATAACAAGTTAAAAATATAACATGAATATGGACTAGATGAAAAATATTAAGAATTATTGATTTGGGTATGTCAACGGCATTATGCTTAAGACTAACAAATGCCCAAGTTGTTCCGAGATGCATAATGTCTGGGACTTGGTTAGAATATGGGGCAAAGAGATGATGTGAGTTTATAAGTAAGTATATCAAAAGAAGCATGATATGTACACATTATTCTAAAATATTTGAGAATGTATTTAATAATTTCCTAAAAAAGTACAACTTTCCAAATAAGATACAGAAATAAATACAAAACGCTTATGACCTACAACCATCAATGTTACTTCCTACAGAGAAAACAACTGACTTAATCCATTTTCCCAGATAGTTCTATAAAATTTTCAATGAACATATAACTTCACTTTTATATAAAATCTTCTACAGAAAAGAATGAGATAGAACACTGCTTTTTTTTTTCTTAAATACATTAGCAAAATTTCAAAAGCAAACAAGGCAAGACAAAGGTAAGAAGTGAAAATTATGGGCAGCGTCACTTAAAAATACACATTCAGAAATTGTAAATTTTTGTGAATATTTGTAAAGAGAGTCTGACAATATAAGAATCTTTTTTTTTTTAAAAGATTTTTATTTATTTATTTGACAGAAACACAGCTGTAGAGGGAACATCAGCAGGGAGAGTGAGAGCAGGAGAAGCAGGCTTCCCATGAGCAAGAAGCCCCAAGCAGGGCTCCATCCCATGACCCTGGGATCTTCACCTGAACTTAAGGCAAGTGCTTAAAAGAAGCCACCCAGGTATCCCAGGCTCTCTATTTTAAAACATTTACGCTAAGTTCCTACCCCCAGGATACCTTTACTGTGAATAGAAAAAATAAACATAAAAGAAATAAGATAAAATCATTATAATGTAACTTTGTAATAGTTTGTGATAATTATATGACTTATTAATAGAATATCACATACTAACAGCATAGAAAGTACTTTAACAAGAGAGAAAAGCAAAAAATATAACAGAAAATATTAATGTATATATCTACATTGAAATTAAAGCCTTCCTGTCATCAAAGGATCCCAGATATACAACAAAAACTCAACTACAGAGTTAGAGAAGATAACTTAAACCCATAGTAATAATAAGTTATTAGCTCCTAGAATCTACAAAGAAAGCCTAAAACCAAAAAAAGAAAATATAACCAATAAATGGATAAAATACCTGAAGAGACACTTCACATATATAAAAAAAAATCCTCGATTACACCAATAATCAGAGAAATGTACATTAAAGCATTTGTTATTCATCAATTTATTAGAAATTATAAACATTTTGATAATATCAAATGCAACAACTAAAATGTTTGTACAAAATTGGCAGACATGTTCATTTTTACAGCTGCTTTGGGAAGCACCTAATATTATCTAGAGTAGCAAAATATATGCAGATCCTAAAAATTTTACTAAAAAGGAAATATTTGTAGAAACTTTTCTACATGACACAAGGAAATATGTAAAAGAAGGCTGTCAGAGTTGCATTATTTTTCATTTTGAAAACCCAGAAACAACATGTCTTTCCACAAGAAAGTAAATTGAATAAATTTTGGTATATTTATAAAACTGGTTAGTTTATGGCAGTAAAAATCAGGTGTTAACTGATGAGCTTCCTAAGACAGTGATCTAAATGATAGGATATAAACTTATGAAATCTGTGAATAATTGAGAGGTAAGGAGAAGTTGATAGTAAGTTGAAGGATTGAACTGTATCAGGTAAGTTATTTTTATTTAGTTTATCTTTTATTCATATATTTATTAAAATGTATTCTTGATATATTTATTAAATATATATATATATATTTAATTTAATATAAATGATTGATATATTATTAAGATATATTCTTGATATATATAACTTGAAGGAAATATAGTGAAATAATTTTTAAAAAGTGCCTAAGATATAAGGCAATCTCATAAGATTAAAGGGGGTTCTATTTCTCAGAATGTTTTTGTCTCAAGAACTGGACTGCCCTTTGAATATTTATTTCTTAAGTTTTCAGTTGTTTTCACATTCAAATACTTTAATAAAGATTAATAACATGAAATAATCTTAATGGCAGTATATTTTATATTTATGCAAGTTCTCTTTCTGTTAAACACAATCAAACATTTTAAAGTATCTTCCTTATTGCCTATCTGAACATTGTGTTGGCATGGTCTAGCACCCGATTCCAAATGGCTTACCCACACACACTTGGCAGTTCCAATATTTGTACCGTAGGAGACTATCAAATTGTTGGGGTTTGGGTTAGGAAGGGAGTTGGACATTGAGCAGTGATCTGCTTACTGTAGGATAAATGCATAGTATCCTTAGCAAAATTATATCCCTGGTGTACCTCTCTCTGGGAGGTAAACGGCTAGGAACTGTGTTCCTTCTCATTCTCTCTCTCTCTCTCTCTCTCTCTCGTTTTTTTTAAGATTTTATTTATTTTTTTTTAGAGAGAGAGGGAAAAGAGAGATAGAGAGAGAGAGAGTAAGCAGGGAGAGATGGAGAAACAGCCTCTTCATTGAGCAGTGAGTCAGATGTGGGACTTGAACCCAGGACCCTGGGGTCACGACCTGAGCTGAAAGCAGATGCTCAACCAGCTAAGCCACCCAGGTGTCCCTCACTGCATTTTTTTTTTTAAGATTTTATCTATCTGCTTGACAGAGAAACACAGTGAAAAGGGGAACACAAGCAGGGGGAGAGAGAGAGGGAGAAGCAGGCTTCCCGCTGAGCAGGAGCCCAACATGGGGCTCAATCCCAGAACTGCAGGATCATGACCCAGCCGAAGGCAGACACTGACCGACCGACCCACCCAGGAGCCCCCCTCACTGCATTTTTAATAGCAAAATGGATGACTTTTTCAGCAAAAATTTTAAATAAACTTTATTTCTCTGATTTTTAACAACATAGAAACTTTAATTGTATAAGTCAGGGTTCAACCAGAAAAGCAGAACCAGTACAAAAGATATGTTAAGAGATTTGTTGCAAGGAATTGGCTTTCCTGATTGGGGTGATGTTTGGGCAAGTCTGAGATTCACAGATGGGTGGTGCAGAGAAGTCACAAACAATAGTAAGCAAATGAATGAATATGCCTATGTTCTGATACATATTACTTATGAGCATCGAAAATAGAATTTCATGTAGTTTTAACATATCATGATATAGTCTTCTTTTGATTTTTTTTTTTTAATTTAAAAACATAAAACTACCAAGTGCCTGGGCCATACAAAAACAAGTGATGTGTCAGACTCGGCCTTTGGGTTAGTTTGCTGTCCTGCGGTCTGTACCAAGAGCTCTCAAACTTGATGACCTCAGTATTCACTTAAATGTTTAAAATTGTCAGAGGACTTAGTTATGTGGTTTATATCTATTGATGCTTGCCATATTAATATTAAAACATAAAATTTTTAAAATGTTTAATCATTAATTCAACTTACAATAAGAAATCTATTACATGTTAATAAATTTTAAAATAAACTATAACTCTATTTTTAAACAACAGGAAACAATGGAAGTGGCATTGTTCAGTATTTTTGCAGATTTCTCTGATCCCAGTTTTATAGAAGAGAGCTGGATTACCTTATCTACT
The DNA here is from genome assembly GCA_004023965.1 of Spilogale gracilis. NCBI lineage: Eukaryota > Metazoa > Chordata > Mammalia > Carnivora > Mephitidae > Spilogale > Spilogale gracilis. The sequence continues at coordinate 32,370 of PITA01015530.1, forward strand.
TCCGCATTTCGTCTATTGGACTATCACATTCTGTTTGCTGAACTGTACACTCATGAGAGAATAAAAATCAAAAGGTGAATAACATCTTAACATTATTGTAAAAAGAGCTTTTACCTTGTTGTTCCTTGAAGGCATGTAGTAATATGTTAGACTGCCTTGCTAAAACAAAGCCACAACTATTAATATTGAAAAATAATCTTGCCTTCTTAACATTTACCTTCCACTCTTCCTTCATTTTATATTATTCAGAACCCATATTTTCCAAGAAAACAACATTTTCACACTGACTGCCAGTTAAGTTATTCCTTCTCCCATTTCTGACCAATTCATCACCACAATTATTCAAATAATATTTTGTGCTCCATCTTTTATATCTTCTCCTTTATTGAGAAATAGAATCATGCAATAGAAAATTTATATTTTTCTTCTCTTTGTGTTCCAATATCCTCAAAATTTTTGTGATTAATTATCTTTCCATTTCTTCCCCTCATTTTGAGAAATATGAAGAATTTTCTTCATGTCCAAGGCCAATCCTTTCAGTCTTTCATGAAGTCCATATGTCATCTATTTCCTTTTCTCTTCAGATTTATCTTTTTTCTCCATCACTATTCTTTCATTATTTGTAAGTAATTTCCTCATATTTTTTACACCAGACCTAAAATCAAAACAAAACAAAACAAATAGCATGCATTTCTTTAGTATCACATTTTCCATAGTAGCTTGTTCTCCTATAATTTCATTTTTCTTAAGACTGTATTTTTAAGTAATCTGTACACCCAACATGGGACTCAAATTCACAACCTGAAGATGAAGAGTCACAAGCCCTACTGACTGAGCCAGCCAGGCACTCCTTGTTTTCTAATATAGATTAATATATCCCACCAATATATCAAAAATCACCAAAGATCCCCTACAATATTCACTCATCTATTAAGGCAGTAAATATTTAGAGATTGCCAATTATGTACTAGGAAGTTTCTAGTTGGTAGAGATAAGTATTTAACTGTATATAACTTATATAACTGTAATTCTGCTCTTCACACATTTGAGATCTAGTTGAGACAAAGTAAAACTAATTAATTTGGGGAAGTTCACTAATAGAGATATTGAAGGTATGTATTTGACTCATGGACTCAAATTTTAAGTCCTTCCCCTTTGACCTTCCAGAATGAACCATCCAGATTTGTCTTCTATTGCTATTGTGGTATTTTCTCTCTGTTTTCTGTTGACTCATATCTTCTGTTGCCTCCAGAGTCATTCCTTCAGGCTTCCCTGGATTCCCCCCCCCTCTGTTTTTCTTTTAGACTTCTGTTGTAAATTGACCCAAGTGCATTTGGACTTTTTAAAAAAAAATGTTTTATTTATTTATTTGAGAGAGAGTAAGAGTGAAAGGGATGACAGGGGGAGAGGGAGGGACACACTCTCCACTAAGCAGGGAGCCCAAACTGGGGCCCAGTCCCAGGCAGACACTTAACTGACTGAGCCCCTGAAGTACCCCTAGATTTGGACTTTCAACAATTGCCAGTTTTTTGGATAAATAGTAGTAGCCTCCAGTATTCAGAATTAGGTGAAAGTTCAAAAGACTTTCCTTTACAACTTTGCTTATAAGAAGTGAGGATGGTATAACAGAAGTAAAATTTAGATTAAAATCTGCTAAGTGTAGGGGCGCCTGGGTGGCTCAGTTGGTTGGGCCGCTGCCTTCGGCTCAGGTCATGATCCCGGAGACCCGGGATCAAGTCCCACATCGGGCTCCCTGCTCGGCGGGAAGCCTGCTTCTCCCTCTCTCACCCCCCCTGCTTGTGTTCCCTCTCTCGCTTGTTTCTCTCTGTCAAATAAATAAAATCTTTAAGAAAAAAAAAAAATCTGCTAAATGTGTAAAATGCAAGCACTTAGAAAAAATAAAGTTTTGGAGGAGGAAAAATGCAAGTACACATCTGTTCTCCAAATTAGGGACAGTACCCACTCTCAAGTATACAAACATATTACCTAAATTTTTAGGTGCATATAAAGATAAACCTGGGATAGATCAACTTTCTGGTTGTGTCAAAAAAGGAGTCCTTGTTGAGTGGAGGATATGTGAAAGCAGAAATCCAGACTCAAGGGAATAGCACTGCACTGAAAATGGTAGGATGCTGGGCAGGCCAAAATCTTTATAATATAATCATACAAATGTGTTAAATGTCATTCATTTAATCAACTGTAAATAGATCTACAATCTTTTATTCTAATTAACGACTCTTTTTCAGAGTCTTTGTAATATTATTTAAATCATTTATGTAGCTATCTCTGAAATACAGATAATTATTAGATTGCTTAATATAGTAAGTAGGTACTCGAGTGTGGGTTGCTGATCGGGCAATTTCAAATATTAACTCTATTTTAAATGGAGTTATGTTGCTACATACATATATCTATTTATATTGCATTATTTATGATGCTGTATTTTGTTGCTCTCTCCGCAACACTGGTGCGGGGGAGGGATAACTGGACCAGCCTGTTATCCTCCAGGGTCTGAGAGATGATAAGTGTCGACGGCCCCGCCACCCCCCCTGAAACCAGGAAAGAAACCACACCGAGCAGGGAGTTGAGTCAGCCATGAAGGCACAGCAATCTCAGCTTTATTGTATCAGAGACACAGTTATATAGAGAGGAAAGGAGGGAGTAAAAGAAGTAGCAGGGGCCAATAGGGGCTCATTAGTGGCTATCACTAAGGCCTTAGGCCGATTTCAGTCCGCACTGCTGGGTGGGGCTAAGTTCCCTAGTCTGCCCCCGGGCTAAGAGCCGAGGTTGGGAAGATTCAGCTAGGTCACGTACAGGGAAGTATTCCGGGGAAGCCCAAGAGGCCACCCCAGCTGACTTTCACTAATGGCCGCAAACTAGCGGGCGCCAGGAGGTCCCAACAGTATTTTATAATAAATGTATATCTTATAGCAATGTATTTCTGTAATAATATTTTTATGTCAAGATCTCAATGTCTATTAAATTTAATTTTACTCCTCATATGAATGATATAATTTAATGCCTTATTACAAGATAGTAGCTAAAATTACAGGTCTTAGATTCCAGCATATTGAGTTGATTCTAAACTCATTTAGATTTTTGTGTTACAAATAACTTAGAGCTCATTTTTTAAAAGATTGGTAATATAGACTTTTTTTTAAAGATTTTATTTATTTATTTGACAGAGAGAAACAGAGCTAGAGAGGGAACACAAGTAGAGGAACTGAGAGAGGGAGAAGCAGGCTTCCCCTCGAGCAGGAATCCGATGTGGGACTCCATCCCGGGTCTGCAGGATCATGACCTGAGCCAAAAGCAGTCGCTTAACCAACTGAGCCACCCAGGCGCCCCGATAATATAAACATTTATATGATTATAGAATATACCCACTAAATGGTACCTCTTAAGAGCTGTATTGTAGCTGGATGGATAGAAACATTAATATTTTAACATTGTTTTAATTATAATTTAGTGTTAATTAATTAATATTACTAATAAGTAATATTATACTGATATCACCTCTGTGTAAACAAAAAAGTTTTGATTTTGACTAATGAAATTTACTTCTTAATTTTCTTTTAGTTTAAAAGTAAATAAAGCCTGAGCCACATTTTAATAAAGCATAAATAATTTTTACATTGAGTTTGTACATTTTTGTGATAACAATGTATTTATAGCTAATCTATTGCAAGCTTAAAACAATTTTAGAAGATAATTATCTTTTATGTATCTATATAGAACAGTTTCTATACAGAGGATACAATTTAATGAAAGGGATTTGTTCTGGTATTTATAAGACCTACCTGACCTTCTACCTTATTTATAAACTTATGTTAACTTTCATAAGGTAATTAACCTTTTGATTTGTGAAGAAAATATAGCATGCTATAAACAGAAATGTTGTGGTGATCCAAAATAGTAACTGACCTATGAAAGCTATATTTCCTTTTCAGATGAAAATCTAAGTCTTATGGGAAGAATTAGAAAGCAATATGTTTTGCTCTCCCAAATGTACTGCATGCTATTCGTTTTGATATGAATAACAAACATTTTAGTAGTTTCAAACAATGCCTTTTGGGATATGTTCTATGATGCTATGTAAAACATCTTGCAGATGCTTTATTCCTTTAACATTTGCAAAATTTGTGTTTCATCCTCATGAGTCTTCTGTTTTGTTTAAGGCTGGATAGGGTAAATGTTGTTGCAAACTCATTAGCATCAAAAAATACCAAGCTAATCAGATAGTAATTCAAAAGCAAATACACATGGTTGTGTTATAGAGTTACTTAGATTTTACTTTAATACTCAATAGATGAAAAAGATATTCTACAATATGTGTTCAGATTGTTTTCCTTCACTCTGTTTAGAAATAATAATTCTTTTATTTTTAATAATTATCATATTTAATTAGTTTATTTGATATATCTCCAGTAACTTTCACTTAATTTAAAAGTGATTTCTGGTTTCTGTTTACTAGGAAAAGAACATTTTTTATTGAAATGCTTGAAATACAAGGACCTCTCTCAGAGAGAACTGATGTATTTTCATTATATCAATTTAATTAATATTAGCTTAATAAAATGACAAGAATAAAGCAATATATTCATGTATATATCAATATTAGAAAATAATCTCCATTGATCTTGTGCCTCCTATGAGTGTTCTTTTTGGCACTAAAAACAAACACATATTTTCAATTCCACATATCACCAAAAAACATTGTCATCAAAAAACAAGCTAAAATATGTGACTGTATTGTCTTTCAAACCAGCTCTTTTCACTTTATCTGCAGATACATCCTGATGAGAACTAGAGACTTAAGTTTTTGAGTAGCACTGTTGTAAGGAACGGTAAGGGACCTTAACGTCCTGAAGTCTGTATTTGAAGACCGGTCCTGTCAATTGCAAGCTGCCTGAAGTTTGGGTATCATACACCGTCCTTACATTTCAGGGACCTCATCTGACAAAGCAGGTCACGTCTACCTTGATGAATTGTTTTCATGTTTAAATATCAAAATTTAGGTAACATATCTAGTATATTACTTAGTAAGTACTCAATATTGTTATGTGGTATTGCACACTTTTTTTTTAAAATTTTATTTGAGAGAGAGAACGCATGAAAGAGTGAAAGAGAACAAGCAGGGGAGAGAGGTAGAGGGAGAAGCAAACTCCCCGCTGAGCAGAGAACCCAGGATAGGACTCAATCCCAGGACCCAGGGAACATGACCTGAGTCAAAGACAGTTGCTTAACCAACTGAGCCACCCAGGTGCCTGCATACTTGTGCACACTCTTTAGCTTTTATAGAAAAAAAATGATCAAATAATACCCAGAAAGTCTGATAGAAATTAAAACATTTTGTTATTTGGGTAGCACTGGTAACATATATCTCTTTTTATTTCTTCTGTATATACTATTGAGTTGTATATATGGTATATATGCAATTTGTAGACTCGTTCAAATGTCAGTTTATATAATAAGCATTTATCCATTCTTGAACAGAGTTGTATTTTTCATAGTGCCATAGTATTTATTCAGATGGGGAGATCAAAATTCAAGTTGTATGATTTGAAAAGAGTAGTTTGTATACAGATATTTAATACCACTCATCTTGAAAACACACAAATACACACACACACGCACACACAAATAAAAATGAGCAAAGAAATTAAAAACAAGATTGGAATATCCAACAGAAGAAACCTTAATATAGTCTCCCACAATGTAGAAAATTCTTGTTAGACATACTGAAGATATGGAGAAGAAAGTTATGATATATTAAGAAAACAGGTATACAATGAAAAATCTGCAATTCTCTAATTCAGAGGGACAGGAGTTAATGAAGCCAGACCATTGGAGAGGCAGAACGACTCCATTTGGAAGTCCTTTTAATGTGATGAAATCCTAGATTTTAAAATGGCCCCTGTCATTTGGCACTGATGCCCACGTAGAGACACATGGACAGAAAAACACTGTCAATGCCAGAAAGTCACATTGATCTGAACTGTCCCTAAATGTCTGGATTTACCTTGAGTTGATACAGCACTTTGCTGACTTGGAAGCAGTTTCCAATGACCTGGCAGGAGCGTGACATGGTGTTATATATCTCTGTAAAGTTATAGGAACACCATAGCATTGAGGCTGGACGTAGCCACGTTATGGACTATGTCCCAAAAGAGCACTGAATTTAGAAATATAGCCCTTAACACAGTAGGCACAGAGGAAGAAGAAGAGAGAGAGAGAGAGAGAAGCCGATTCCCTACTAAGTGCAGAGCCTGACATGGGTCTCAATCCCATGACCCATGAGATCATGACCTAAGCCAAAATCAGGAGTCAGATGCTTAACCAAGTCACCCAGGGGCTTCTAAAAGAAAATTTCAAGTTACTTTCCATTATCAATCTATATGCCGAATCATATAAATTTTAATATTTACATCATTTAACAGTTCAGCTGAAAATAAGAGTTTGTTTTTTACAGATTAATAATGGGAAGAAACAATAAGACATGCATAATTTATGTAAAAATATCTAACCAAGAAAGATCTCTCAATTCAATGACAAACATAAGGAAACAACACAGGCCCTATGAAAACATGAAATAGATTAAGTTTGTTATATTTTGAAGCAAGCCTTTTTTACATAGACTTAAAGAATATCATCACAGCTCTCTTCAATTAGAGAATTTGTGATTATTAAATTTTGTAATTTTCAAATAAGTTTTATAATTTTTGACATAATATCTTAAGTTAGAAGATTCAAATTAAATATATTTATGTGTAATTACACATATGTTTGTCACATATTTATATTTGATTTAGGTTTCTGGAAGGCCTTATAAAGCCAAGAGTGACCTCAGCTAACTTTTCATACATATTATAAATGTTTAAATCTATTCTTAAACAATGTTTCATTTAGTAACACTTTTTGTGCAGTTAATTCACCACAAAGAATATGAAGAATCACATTTTAAAGTCATTATGAGTGGTCTTTAAAAGACATAGTGCTGTAAATTCATCATTTTTAAAATAGTAATTTATGGTGAAAACATTTAATTTCTTTTATGGTTATTGGGCAGTCTTAGTTTTCTTCCTCTTTCTGGAACAATTATGATACATTGGACATTGTTTAAAAACCAACCATTTGAATTGTATGTTAATATTTTATTACCATGGAATTGTGCAAAGCTTTGGTTAATTACTATCATTCTCCTCTGTGTTATCAACTTCTTCATCATTTCTTTTTTTGTGTATTATTATCTCTGACTTACATTTTGTAATTAAGATTGAGTACCATTTACCTATTTTTTTGAAAAAGCAGATCCTAGATTTATGTCTTTATTATTTTCAAACTCATTAACTTCTGCTTTTTTCCTTATTGCTTTTTTCCTTTTGCTTATCTTTGCTTTGTATTATTATAATTTTTCATATTTCATGAATTAAATGGTGATTCACATTTTTTCTTGATGAATAGTGAAAGTATTTAAAAACCAGACTATGTCTGATTACCCTTTTTGCCGCAGCCAGTGTCAATGAGACATGTATATTTCACACCACTTGGGACAATACTGTAATTTAGGAAACAACTTAAACAGTTAAAGCTGTATTATGTAATAGAAAGAGTTAAATAATAGTATTGATTGCTTACACTGGCTTAAGTATTTAGTGTCCTGTATATACAGGCAATTATATTATTTAGGATATCCCCACAAGACAGTTACTGTCCTAAACTTATTTTATTTAGGGCATGACTGAGGCATAGACATGTCAATACCTTGCTAGGGTCACCAGTCATGAAACAGTAAAACCACCATTTGTACCCAGTGTGATGATTAGACCTATGTGTCAACATGGCTGGGCTGGTGCCTGGTTGTTTGGTCCACCAATCTGGATGTCACTGTGAAGGTACTTTGTAGATGTTATTACTCCTTGTAATCAGCTTACATAATTACAGGAGATTGCCCTCAGTAAAGTGGGTGGGTGTCATCTAGTCAGTTGAAGGCCTTAAGAACAAAAACAGGTTTCACAAAGAAGCAGCAATTCTGCCTTGAGACTGTAACAGAAATCCTGGCCTGAGTTTTTGGCTTGAGTGCCTACCGTATATATTTACCAGTTTCTATAGTTGCATAAGCCTATTGGTCAAAATGAATCTCCCTCCCTCCTGCTCTCTTCTTCCGTCTCCCTCCTTCTCTCTTTTCTTCCCTTTTACTGATCTATCATCTATTTATCTATTATATCTATCTGTCATCATCATCTATCAATCATCTATCATCCATATATCATCTATTATCTATCTATCATCTATCTGTCTATCATCTATCTATATCTATCATCTATCTATCGATGTATCGTCTATCTATCATCTATCATCAATCTATCTATCATCTGTTATTTTACTCTGCAGAACATGCACTGATAAACTCAATTAATATTTTTCTTAGGTTCTTCAATCGCCTTGTTAGAAAGCTGTGCTATTTATATTACTTCTGTTAACTAACGAGATCACAAATGCCTTGCTCCAGGTAGCAAGGTATCACTTGCTGTTATACTTCATAATCACCCCCAGGTGTTCATTCTACTTATCCATTCACCCAACATTAAGACACAGATCAATCTGGAATTTTATTTGAAAACTGCTGTTTCCTATGCATCACCCCATGGTTTTAAGAGAGGTTTTGCTTATTTTTATACTTACTGCTTTTTGATTTGTCAGGTTTGTTGTTTTTGTTTGTTTGTTTGTTTTAAGATTTTATTTATTTATTTGACAGAGAGATCACAAGTAGGCAAAGAGACAGGCTGAGAGAGGAGGAAGCAGGCTCCCTGCTGAGCAGAGAGCCAAACGCTGGCCTCCATCCCAGGACCCTGAGATCATGACCTAAGCTGAAGGCAGAGGCTTTAACCCACTGAGCCACCCAGATGCCCTGTTGTTTGCTTTTAATCTCAATTAAGTTGTGTATATATCCTTAAGTCATATACTGACTAAGATGTCAGAATCTTATCATGGCACCTTCACACTGGATCATTTTTCCTGGACTTAGTATTGGCTTACTTTCAGGTCATTGTTTCCAATCCCTGCTCCTTCTTGCCATGCAATGTGATAAGAGACAATAGATAACCCACCCTTCCTCAGTCTATAAACTAATATCCATATAAACTTATCTAGGGGAAAAAATATGACAGAAGTCACACTGCCACTTCATTGACCTCTCTGAGAAATTTGATCTGATCATTTTTTTCTTATTGAAACTTTTTTTTTTGATATCCATAAGCCAGCTAGGCCACACTGTATTAGTTTTTTTATGATTTTCTTCTGTCCACCTCTAAAATAATCATACACTGCCTTCTCTGTCAGGAAAATTGTATGTATTAATATGGCTTCATATACTACTTATATCCTGGGGTGCCTGGGTGGTACAGATTTTAAGTGTCTGCCTTCGGCTCAGGTCATGATCACAGAGTCCCGGGATCGAGCCCCACATCAGACTCCCTGCTCTGCGGGAAACCTGCTTCTCCCTCTCTCATGCCCCTGCGTAGCTTCCCTCTCTGGCTGTGTTTCTCTCTGTCAAATAGACAAATAAACAAACAAACAAACAAATAAATAAATATAAAAATAAATAAATAAATAAATAAAATCTTTACAAAACAAAACAACTAATTCATCATCTTCCCTGTATCTCTAGTCCATTTCCATCTTGCTTTCCCATGTTCCATATCTCAGGAACTATCTATTATCTACCCAATTTGATGAACCAGAAATCGATGAGGGAGAAAAATCCAAGAAGAAAAATAGTCTTCCTTCTCTTGTTTTCCTCACACTCACTGAATCACAAAATATTATCTAATTCACCTCCTAATAATATGTAACTTTTTTGATTCCTCTATGTCCATTGTTCTTCTTTTTTTTTTTATTGTTACTTAAATTTTTCCAAGATTCATTCCCCATTCCCCACACCCAGTGCTCCACACTGTAGGTGCCCCCAGTACCCACCACCAGGCTCTCCCATCCCTCCACCCCACTCCCTCCAGGTCCCTCAGTTTGTTTCTATGTCCAAAGTCTCTGTTGTTTCGTTTCTCTCCCTGGATTACCCTACTTCCCATTTACTTTCCTTCTCCTATTGTCCTCGAGGTTACCCCTTATGCACCACAAGTAAGTGAAACCACGTGATACTTGACTTTCTTGTTCTTAAAATAGACTAAATATTTATCATCTTTTGATTGGAACATTGCAAATCTTTTGTCAACTTCACATTCTTTAATTATACCTATTATGTGTTCTCCTCCACTGCCTCAGTGATTTTTCTAACATGATTATACTAACCTCCAGCTAAAAATATTTAATGTTAAAAAAACATTTAAATTCAAGATAAAATCTAAACTTAAGAAGTTACAAGACACTGTTTAAACTTTTGTCATGGTCTGATTCCTTATTCTTATCCTTGGTCTTTAGACTCAAATGATACTATAAAGCATAGTTTATAACTTTCCTATTGCTGCCAATTATTTTTTTTTTTTAACTTGGCTTTAAGAAATGGACTCTTCGGTCTCTGAAAACCACAAAATAGATAGAATTTTATTTATTTTATTTTGTTTCATGAAGAATGAAAGTTAACAAGAAACCAAATTTTATTTGATGGGAATTAATTGTATTAAAAAAGTATTCCATGATTTATTTCACTTGCTCACTATATGTAAACTTGATTTACATAGAATTCTTTATATTCTTGTCTTTTCAATATACTAGGGAATTATTACTATTTATACTCTTTTCCTATAGTGTAACACTTTTTAATGTAAGACCAATTTAGCTGCCAGAAGAAATAACTGAAGAAGAAATTAGTTGATAGTTCTAGGAGAGAAACTCCCCTAATTTAGAGACTAAAAGGATAGTAATTGCAATTTTGGAAACTCTTCTTTTAGTTACGATGAAAATTGACAAGTGAATGGGAATTCTGATCACTTTAGTTCAGTAATATAGAAGTCTAAAACCCAGAATTGTTTAGTAGTTTAATTCATCCACTTAAAGGGGGGAGGGGGACATAATAATATTTGAACAGGTTTAATGTAATGGTCTTGGGTTTTCAAGAGAATAAAAATATTAGAAGTCTACTACTCCTATCAAGGTCCAGAATATACTAAAAATATTTATAAAAATGTTTGGATAAACATTACTGAAGGCTAATGTGCCATCAAGGCCAAGATTATCTGATGAGCAATATGAGATAATAGCTGTCACCATGATGGACTGTGACTGCTAAACACCTTCAGGAACCCAAAGCTATTCAGGATGCAATAAAAAAAAAATAGCTTAGGAAGAAAACACACTATAATGGCAATTTAGGGAAAAAATACAGAAATGTTTTCTTCCTTTTATTTTTTTTTCTAATTCATTGTATAACATAAACATTAAGGAACAAAATATGCAATACTATAAAAGCTCCTATATAATAACTCCTATATTAAACAACATTTTATCTTAAAAATTAGTAATTTTAAAACTATTATGAAATAGAAGGCAGACGATATGCTACAAGGGTGTTTACAATATATCAAACTATGTTTTTATAAAATATATGAAAATAATACTCATGAATACCCAGATATTAAACCTTTTTAATTCACTAAAATATGAATTTAAAATATCAATTGCATTGTATAAAAAGTGTGTAATTATTTTGACATATAATTATGTCTTCCAAATATGGAGAAGGTATGCATTTTAAGAATATAAGCTCTCTAGAGGTGTCTAGGTGGCTCAGTTAAGCGTCTGCCTTAGGCTCAGGTCATGATCCCAGAGTCCCATGATCGAGCCCCACCTTGGGCTCACTGCTCACAGGGCTTCTCCCTCTTTCACTCCCCTTGCTGTGTTCCCTCTCTAGCTATACTTCTGTCAAATAAATAAAATCTTAAAAAAAAACCTGTAAGCTCTCATTAAGAGCTAAATTACCTGATGAAGGAACTTGCCTCTGTAGGATTTAGCTGTGGATTCTAAAATAGTAATTATATATGTATATAATACAGAGAGAGACACACAATGAAATTCTATATATACTTTTTTATTCAATCAAAAAACAATTTAAATCTTAGGTGTTAGTGGTTAAATTCTTGCTATAAAGTTGAAAGAATTCAGTTCTATACAAAAAATTCTAAAGAGTTCATTTCTTGGTAAGAAAATTTGTAGAGAAGTCCTATAAGTGAGCATGGCACAACTGACTTACATATTTGTTTTAACAGCTTTGAAAAAAAAATTGTTTAATGGTTTAGAATTTGTGAAATCACCATACCAGGTAAAGATTTTCTTTTTTTTTTTTTTCCTTTTTTTAATCTATTTTTAAAAATTGCATCTGAATATCCCTGGATCCTTGAAGGTCTTTAGCAAAAATATATAATTCTTCTTACATTTTTGGTAGCTACTATCTAGTGAATGGTATTAAATTATGGTTTATAAGAATGTGTCCCTTCTCCATTTCTTAAATCATACTATCTTAAAAATATTATTCAAAATATAATTTGCTTGGTGTGTGATTACTCACTCCCTAGGACTAAATTACTCTTCTTTCTCTCTTTTATATCTTGTATACTACTCACACTTCATCATAATTATATGCCCCAACAGTGCTTGTCTTACACTTAGATATTCAGTAATTATCTAACCAAATGAAGTTTCAGGTTTCCTGAAATAGATACTTCTGCTTGAAACTGGAGGTAGGGGTTGGCACATAATTTTTCTTCTTACAATTTCTACAAGCTATTTATCTATACATTAGTCTTGCATTTGCTCATAAGTTTATCTGGTGAATTAGGTTTTTTGATCATAAACTGATTTCATCATATGATATAAAGTAAGAATTACATATTTGTGTATAGCTTTGGATATTGTAAGTGCTAAATTAATAAATTAATTAAAATCATTTCTACTATCTAATATAAATTATTGTATAATTTAGCTTTGCATTTTCTTCTTGTTTTCTAAAACTTTTGCTCTAAGGACTTGAGCCTGCTTATTTTTTCTTTTCTTTTCTTTTTTTTTAAAGATTTTATTTATTTATTTGACAGAGAGAGAGATCACAAGTAGGCAGAGAGGCAGGCAGAGAGAGAGGAGGAAGTAGGCGCCCTGCTCAGCAGAGAGCTGGATGTGGGACTCCATCTCAGGACCCTGAGATCATGACCCGAGCGGAAAGCAGAGGCTTTAACCCACTGAGCCACCCAGGTACCCTGCTTATCTAATCATAGAAATTTACATGCAGCAGGAACTTTAAAGGTCCCCAATATCTCTTTGTACTCATTTTTTGAGTTTTTGATGACAATGCTTTTTCATTCTGGTGGGAAGATTTTACTAACAAATTACTTAATCCTGTGAAAGAAATAAGAGAACAATAGCAGTATCATGACATAAAACCTCATTAAGGTAAGACTGACTTTATGAGGTATATATTATTCAATGTGGCTTTTTGTGTCCTGTTGATGTAGAAACTACTAATTCAATATTTTGTTTCAATTTGGGAAAGGAAAAACTAAATATAGTGTAGATAGAAAGCAACTATAGGAGCGCCTGGGTGGCTCAGTTGGTTAAGCGACTGCCTTCGGCTCAGGGCATGATCCCGGAGAGCTGGGATCGAGCCCCACATCAGGCTTCCTGCTCAGTGGGAAGCCTGCTTCTCCCTCTCTCACTCCCCCTGCTTGTGTTCCCTCTCTCGCTGTGTTTCTGTCTGTCAAATTGTTGCTCTCTCCCCAGCACTGGTGCGGGGGAAGGATAACTGGACCAGCCTGTCGACAGCCCTGCCACCCCCCCTTGAAACCGGGAAAGAAACCACACCAAGCCGAGAGTTGAGTCAGCCGTGAAGGCGCAGCAATCTTAGCTTTATTGTATCAGAGACACAGTTATGTAGAGAGGAAAGGAGGGAGTAAAAGAAGTAGGAGGGGCCAATAGGAGCTCATCAGTGGCTATCACTAAGGCCTTAGGCAGATTAAGGACGGACTGCTGGGTGGGGCTAAGTTCGCCAGTCTGCCCCTGGGCTAAGAGCCAAGGGCAGGAAGATTCAGCTAGGTCACCTACCCGGAAGTATTCCTGAAAAGCCCAAGAGGCCACCCCAGCTGACTTCCACTAATGGCCGCAAACTAGTGGGCGCCAGGAGGTCCCAACAACTCCCCCTTTTTGTTTTATTTGGCAGGGTATAGGCATGCAAGGCCCCTGTCTTAGGTTGTCCCCTTCAGGGGATCTTACCCATCATTGAGTATCTTGCGACTTTCAGTCCCCTAGCACTTGACCATCCCTGGGCCTGTCTTAGGTTGTCTCTGCTCCAGAGATCTTACCCGTCATGGGCTCACGGGGAGGCATTTAAGGGGAGTCAAGGGACCGGACCTCATCATGAGGGGCATCAGCGCCACTGGCAAGCCTCCGGTATTGCACCTGTATGTTCATTAGCTGAATTGCATTTAGTCTACTTTGGATAAACTGGATAGCCTTATTTATAACACAGGACAGGTCATGACAGAGACATAGCAATGAGATGAGGGGGCGGAGCCAAATGTGCAAGTCTGGCAGTGGTTTCTGCGGTTCTTCAGTAGCAGAGCTTTAACTAGACCAGGGTCACCAAACCCCACTCCAGCCATGGGCGTGCTTACTCCCAGGAACATCAAAATCAGCATCGGAGGCCTCATTCTGGATTCTGAAAAAGAGGGGAGAGAGATATCCTCAGGAGGCAAAGGGCCTTCTGGGCCCTCATCAGTATCATTGAGGTCCCCTCCACAAGGGGACAATACTTGAGGTCCCTAGCAGGGACCCAGACTGGCTTCTTCTCAGTAGTAGGAAAGACAAAGCCGAATCCTCTCCCGGCTGTAAGAAGGGGGTCTGGACCCCTCCATTCTCCAGTGAGGGGATCTCTCCAACGTACTTGAACTGTTCGATATGGAACAGCTGCTGTCCAGTGTTTTTGAAAAGGTGAAAAATGTTCACCTTTGGAAAAATTTAAAATATTGAGAGTAAATAGGGCCATCTTCAGTTGATCATGGGGGGGAGGGCTCCGCCTTTTTGTTTTATTAGCTGTGATTTAAGGATATGATTATTTTTTCCACTATTGCTTGTCCTCTGGGATTGCAAGGGATTCCAGTAGTATGAGTAATTTTCCACCTTTGAGGAATTCAGCAAAGGACTTACTAACAAAACATGGGCCATTGTCAGTTTTGAGTTGATCTGGTAGGCCCAGAGTAGCAAAACATTGGAGAAAATGACTTATAGCATGTTTAGATTTTTCTCCTGAATGGGCGGTGGCCCAGCATGCATGGGAGAAAGTATCCACGGTTAGGAAGATGTATTTAAGTTTCCCAAAGGAGGGAAAATGGGTAACATCATTTTGTCAAAGATTATTAGGTCTAAGACCCCGAGGATTTACGCCGCCTGTCTGAAATGGGGGTACCTGCAAGAAAGAGCGGAATGATTTGCAGATCTAATAATCTTTTTTAGATCTTTGATGGGGACCTGAAGGAACCGGTGATGGAGCCCTCTCCAGTTAACATGAGTAAGTTGATGGAAAGAGATACCCTCCTGTTCAGAGGTGGAAGCTAACCAATCAGCGAGGGCATTTCCCTTGGTCAAGAGGCTTGGCAGGCTTTGATGTTCCCTTAAGTGTTAGACAAAAATAGGAGCTGTTTTTTGTTTTAATAATTTTCGAGTTTGGATCCTTAAGGGTGTAATGGGGGTGTCATCGAGCTTGATCTGTGCCTCTATGTGGTTGGGCAACAGATTAACAACATAAAGGCTGTCAGAGAACAGATTAAGAGGGCCCTTGACCTCAGATAAAGCTAGGACAACAGCGTAAAGTTCTTTGAATTGGGTAGAGCCTTGTATTTCTTGGGAGAGGGTGACAGCTGGGGAGAATCACTTTTGCCCGTGGTGGGAGGCGGGGATGATGACCTAGGCTCCCTTTGTACCTCCATTGGTAAAAGCCGAGGGGAAGGAGGGATCAGCCTCAGAGAGGAAAATTTTCGGGGGCAGCCATTTTAATTGGCTGAAAGAACTCATCCATTTGTGGGGACCATAATGACAGTCCACTGTTCCAGGAAAACTTTCCATGGCTATCGCTAGTCTGGAATTATTTCTTTGTAGCCATGAAAAGTTACTGACCCTAAGAGGGACAATAAGTGGGGTTCACACTCAAAGAGGCGAGTGGAAAGATCACGCCCCTTAACAATACAATCAGCCATTTGATCCACCATGGAGTAGACTTGGGGTGCTCCTCCCACCGAAAGGTGGATCCAGTGAATAGGTTCCCCTTCATGGGCTAAAAGGGCAGTAGGGAGCGTTTCTCCTACTAGGATGTAGAGGATTAATGGTAAGGTGGGGTCGTATCCTTTTAAAATGGCCTCATCAATAGCTAGATGAACCTTGGCAAGCACCTTTTTAAGCTCAGGAGACAGAGTTACTATGGAGGTTAAATTACAGCCTTTTAGTAAGTCAAAAAGAGGTGTGAGAGTAGCAGTGGTGATGGGAATCCATGGTCTCATCCAGTTGATTTCCCCGAGTAATTTTTGGAGCTGAGGCAAGGTATAGGTGTCCTGAACACTTAATTGAGGCTTTACTGGGGATACAACGTCTAAAGTCCGGACAGTACCCAAGATCTTAAAGGGGGGTATTTTTTGAACCTTTTCCGGGCAATCTGGAAGCTGTTACTTTCCAGGCGGTGAATACAGCTTTTAAATAGGCACTCAAGTTGTTGGGCATTTGGATTCCCAATAATAATATCATCCATGTATATGTAAAAAAGTGAATCAGTCTTTTTTGTGAGGGGGGATAGGACCCTGACATGTAGTCCTGATAAATGGGGGGACTGTTAGCCATGCCCTGGGGTAGCACCATCCATTCAAAGCGTAGGTCAGGCCCTTTAAAATTTAGAGAAGGGAGGGAGAAGGCAAATTTCTCAGTATCCTCCGGATGGAGGGGTATAGAGAAGAAACAATCTTTGATATCTATTACTAGGAGGTAGTGGTTATTAGGAATGGCCGGTATCCAAGGCAATCCCCTTTGGGGGGTCCCGAAAAGGCTTCATTCTTTCATTTATCTTTCTTAGATCCTGGAGTACTCTCCACTGGCCATTAGGCTTTTTGATTACAAACACTGGGGAATTCCAGGGGCTCATGGATGGTTGGAGGTGGCCCACTCGAATTTGTTGTTCAACAAATGGTGTAGTTGTTGCAATTTTTGGAGAGGCAATGGCCACTGCACCACCCAAACGGGGGGCTCCGGGATCCATTTTATTTTGGGGGTCCCTGGAGGAGCAGTGGCCCTTAGGATGGGGGTAGGGCCGAGGGCAGGAACGTGGTTGACCCTGTCTAATCATCTCAAATGCAGGGTCATCTCTGTAGTTTGGGTGACATCTTTGCCCTTCCCGAAATTGTTGCTGACACTCCTCCTCCTCAGGAATGTCGTCATAAAAGGCCTTATGGTCAGTGGTGA